>CM038214.1:205674815-205883684 GCA_021442155.1 Cymbidium sinense
TATGCTTCGTTCAGTTACGTATTGCTATAAAGGGTTTAGTTTAAGTTGGGGTTTAGGGATTATGGTTTAGGGTTTAGGGTTTTAAATTAAGTAAATTGGTAAGTTTAGGTTTGTTTAGTTTATTTAATTTATTTTATTTTTTATTTTTATTTAGTTTAGTTTATTTATTTTAGTTTAGGCTTTTAGTTTAATTTATTTTTTAGTTTTAAGTTTAGGTTTATGTTTATTTTTTTAGTTTAGTTTTATTTTTTTATTTATTAAGTTTATATTTTATTTTTTTTTGTTTTTAGGTTTATGTTTAGTTTTTTATTTTATGTTTTTAGGCTTAGATTTTATGTTTTTATTTTAGGTTTATTTTTAGGTTTTATTTTCTTAGTTTTGGTTTAAGTTTAGTTTATTTTTATTTTAGGTTTAAGTTTTTTTTTTAGTTTAGGGTTTAGATTTTTTTCTATTTATTTTTAGGTTTTCTTTTTAGGTGTATTTTTTAGGTTTAAGATTTTATTTAGTTTTTATTTTTTTATTTTAGGTTTAGTTTTTATTTTATTTAGGTTTTTTACTTTTTATGTTTAGTTTAAGTTTTTATTTATATTATTTTAGTTTAGTTTTTATTATTTTATTTTATTTTCTTTTTAGGTTTAGGTTTAGGTTTTAGTTTTAGTTTTTATTTTATTTTGGTCTAGGTTTATTTATTTAGTTTATTTTTAGGTCTAATTTAGTTTAGGTTTAGGTTTTTAGCTTTTAGGGTTTTGGGTTTTGGGTTAGTTTATGGTTTAGGTTTTTTTTTGCCTTAGGTTTTAGGGTTTAGGGTTTAGGGTTTAGGTTTTTGGGTTTAGGGTTTAAGGTTTAAGGTTTAGGGTTTTAGGGTTTAGGGTTTAGTGTTTAGGGTTTAGGTTTTTAGGGTTAGGGTTTAGGGTTTAGGGTTTAGGTTTGGGTTCTAGTTTTAGTTTATGGTTTAAGGTTTTTGGTTGTATTTTAAATAGAGAACAAATTCAGATTCAACATTTCTTCTTTTCGATTTGATCAAACAAGTAACACACTAAGTTTTCTAAGACACAAGCGATGACATTGAGAAAAAATGAGCGGCATTGAGCAAATCAAAACCTAAGTAGAACCATCTCTTGTAAAGATAGAATTCCATAGCGAGATCGGATGTTGTTCATCAATTTCTTTAGGTCCCATCAGAAACCAGCCTCTCAGTAGCGGGATCCACCATCATATCTCTTTCGCCACCACCATGATTGTAACCTCATTGCTCCTCCATCCATATTCGACCACCTCCATATCCATGCTCTAGAACCCCCACCACCACTACGATAATCATCACCTCCGCCTTCACCTCCACCGATGGATATAGACTGAGTCTGGTTGATGGTCATGTTCCTGCCGTCAAGGTTCTGCGTATTCTTAGGGTTTAGGTTTAGTTTAAGCTTATTAGGTTTTAGGGTTTAGGTTTATTTTTTAATTTATTTAGTTACTTTAGGTTTGAGTTTAGGATTTGGGGCTAGGGTCTAGGGTTAGGGTTTAGGGTTTAGGGTTTATGGTTTAGGGATTTAGGGTTTAAGCTTTTATAGTTTAAGGTTTAGGGTTAGGGTTTAGGGTTTAGGGTTTAGGGTTTTAAGGTTCACGGTTTAGGGTTAATAATTTAGGGTTTATTATTTTTGAATTTTTTTTTAAATTTAAGTAAACAGGTAGGTTTAGGTTTACACAGTTTATTTAGTTTAATTTTATTTATTTTAGTTTATTTTATTTTTTATTTTTATTTATGCTTTTTTATTATTTTTTTATTTTAGTTTATTTATTTTAATTTAGGTTTTTAATTTTAGTTTATTTTTTAAGTTTTATGTTTATCTTTTAGTTTACATGTATTTTTATTTTATTTTTTAGGTTTAGCTTTTACTTTTTATTTTTATGTTTAGGTTTAGGTTTTTATTTTATTTTCTTAGGTTTAGGTTTAAGGTTTTTATTTTAGGTTTATTTTTAGGTTTTATGTTTTAGTTTAGGTTTAGGTTTATTTTTAGTTTATTACTTTTTTTAGTTTAGGGTTTAGGTTTAGTTTATTTTAGGTTTAGGTTTTATTTAGTTTAGTTTATGTTTAGGTTTATGTTATTTTGTTTATTTTATTTTTTGATTTTTTTAATTTAGGGTTTAGGTTTTATTTTTTATTTAACTTTAAATTTTTATTTTAGGTTTATGTTTTTATGTAGTTTTTATTTTATTTTATTTTATGTTTTATTTATTTTTATTTTACATTTAGTTTTTAATTTTATTTATGTTTTTTATTTTTAAGTTTATATTATTTTTTTAGTTTAGTTTAGGTTTTTAATTATTTTATTTTAATTTAGTTTTTATTTATTTTTAAATTTTTAGGTTTAGGTTTAGGTTTAGGTTAAGGTTTTAGTTTAGTTTTTTATTTTATTTTATTTAGGTTTAGGTTTATTTATTTATTTTATTTTTAGGTTTTATTTCATTTAGGTTTAGGTTTTTAGGTTTTTAGGGTCTATGGTTTAGGGTTTAGGGTTATAAGTTTTAGGGTTTGGGGTTTAGGGTTTAGGGTTTAGGGTTTAGGATTTAGGGTTGAGGGTTTTAGGGTTTAGGGTTTAGGGTTTAGGGTTTAGGATTTTGGGTTTAGTTTTTTTTTTAAATTAACTAAACCTTTAGGTTTAGCTTTATTTAGTAATCTTTTTATTAATTTTTGTTTATTTTATTCATTTAGTTTTATTTAGTTTAGTTTATTTATTATAGGTTTATTTATTTTAGTTTTGGTTTTTTATTTTAGTTTCTTTTTTTTGTTTAGGTTTAAGTTTATGTTTATTTTTTAGTTTAGTTGTATTTTTATTTTATTTTTAAGCTTTAGGTTTTATTTTTTTACTTTTAAGTTTATTTTTTTAGTTTAGGTTTTGGTTTAATTTTAGTTTATTTTATTTTATTTAGTTTAGGGTTTTGGTTAAGTTTTTTTTAGGTTTAGGTTTTGGTTTTATTTATTTTAGTTTAGTTTATTTTACTTTAGGTTTAGGTATATTCTATTTTTGTTTATTTTTTTTAGGTATTTTTTTAGTTTAGGGTTTAGGTTTTATTTTTTATTTATTTTTATGTTTGAATTTTAGGTTTATTTTTAAGGTTTAGGTTTTTATTTAGTTTTTATTTTATTTTATTTTAGATTTTTTTGTTTTACATTTAGTTATTATTTTATTTAGGTTTTTATTTTTAGGTTTATTTTATTTTTAGGTTTAGATTTTGGTTTTAGGGTTGTACATTTAGGGTTTAGGGTTAGTTTTAGGGTTTAAGGTTTAGGGTTTTGGGTTTAGGATTTAGGGTTTAGATTTTTTAAAAATTAAGTAAATCGTAAGTTGAAGTTTATTTAATTTATTTTATTTTTATTTTTTTATAGTTTAGTTTATTTAGTTTAGGTTTTTATTTTAGTTTATTTTTTTGGTTTAGGTTTAGGTTTATGTTTATTTTTTAGTTTAATTTTATTTTATTTTATTTTTTAGGTTTTTTTTTATTTTTTATTTTTAGGTTTAGATTTAGGTTTTTATTTTATTTTTTAAGTTTAGGTTTTAGGGCTTTATTTTAGGTTTATTTTTAGGCTTTATTTTTTAGTTTAGGTTTAGGTTTTTTTTTAGTTTATTTTATTTAGTTTAAGTTTTATGATTAGTTTATTTTGGGTTTAGGTTTAGGTTTTATTTATTTTAGTTTAGTTTTTTTTAACTTAGAACAAATTCATATTCAACATTTCTACTTTTCGATTTCATTAACCAAGTAAAACACTAAGTTTTCAAAGACACAAGTGACGACATATATAAAAAATGAGACATAAAACAAATCAAAACCTAGATAGCTAGTAATAAGACATAGTTTCATAGTAATCAGATTGGTCATTCTTCAATTTCTCCGGTTCCCATGAACCACTCGACCTCTCAGTAGTGGGATCCACCATCATATCCCATCTCTCCCTCCACCACCACCGGTATAACTCTTTTGCTCCTTTTGCCTCCATAACCACCACTTGCTTAACCTCTCCTCCATATCCACTAGCACCTCAGATCCCCACCACCATTGTGATAGCCTCACTCCACACCTCCAAATCTAGACTAAGCTGGTGATGTTCACGCCATCAGGTTACGCCCATTCTTAGGGTTTAGGTTTAGGTTTATAAGGTTTTAGGGTTTAGGTTTACTTTTTTAATTTATTTAGTTACTTTAGGTTTAGGTTTAGGGTTTGAGGTTTAGGGTTTAGGGTTTAGGGTTTAGTGTTTTAGGGTTTATTCTTTTAGGGTTCAGGGTTTAGGGTTTATTCTTAGGTTTATTTTATTTTTTTAGTTTTGTTTAGGTTTTTATTTATTTTATTTTAGATTATTTTATTTTTTAGTTTAGGTTTAGGTTTATTTTTAGTTTAGTTTATTTTATTTAGTTTAGGTTTATTTATTTTATTTTAGGTTTTATTTATTTTAGTTTAGGTTTATTTTATTTTATTTTATTTTTATTTTAGGTTTTGGTATTTTTTAGTTTATGATTTAAGTTTTATTTTTTATTTATTTTTAGGTTTATTTTTTAGGTTTAGGTTTTTATTTAGTTATTATTTTATTTTATTTTAGGTTTATTTTATTTTTATTTTATGTTTAGTTTTTATTTTATTTTGGTTTTTTATTCTTTGGTTTATTTTATTTTTTTAGTATAGTTTAGGTTTTTATTTAATTTAATTTATTTTTATTAGTTTATTTTATTTTATTTTTAGGTTTAGGTCTAGGTTTATATTTTATTTATTTATGTTTAGTTTAATTTATTTTAGGTTTAAGTTTATTTAATTTTGATTATTTTTTTATTTTAGGTTTAGGTTTTATTTTTTATTCATTTTTTAGGTTCTATTTTTAAGTTTATCTTTTAGGTTTAGGTTTTTATTTCATTTTTATTTTAGTTTTATTTTATATTTAATTTTATTTTTTAATTTTAAGTTTATTTTATTTTTTTAGTTTAGTTTAAGCTATTATTTATTTTAGTTTAGTTTATTCTTATTAGTTTATTTTACTTTATTGTTAGGTTTAGGTTTTAATTCATGTTTTAATTTTTATTTATTTTTTTCTTCTATTTAGGTTTAGGTTTTTTATTTATTTTATTTTTTAGGTTTTATTTAGTTTAGGGTTAGGGTTTGTTTAGGGTTTATAGTTTAGGGTTTTAGGGTTTAGGTTTAGGGTTTAGGGTTTAGGGTTTAGGGTTTTGGGTTTAGGGTTGTAGGTTTAGGGTTTAGGGTTAGTTTAGGGTTTAGAGTTTAAAGTTTTAAGATTTAGGGTTTAGAGTTTAGGGTTTAGGTTTTAGGGTTTATGGTTTTGGGTTGTAGGTTTAGAGTTTAGGTTTAGGAGTTTTAGTTTAGGTTAGGGTTTAGGTTTAGGTTTTAGTTAGGAGTTTAGGTTTTAGGGTTAGGTTTAGGTTTAGAGTTAGGTTTAGGGTTTAGGTTTAGGTCTTTGGCTTTAGTTTAGGTTTATAATTTTAGGTTTAGTTTAGTGTTGTAGTTTAAGGTTTTAGGTTTAGGGTTTAGGGTTCTTTAGTTTAGGTTTAGCTTTAGGGTTTGGGTTTAGTGTTTAGTTTTCATTTAGGGTTTAGGTTTTTGGTTTTCTTTTTTAACAAATTAATTCAACATTTTTCTTATTTCAGTTTGATTTAGTTTTAGTTTAGGTTTGGGTTTAGTTTAGGTTTAGGGTTTAGGTTTAGGTTTTAGGGTTTATGGTTTTTAGGGTTTAGGGTTAGAGTTAGGTTTTTTTTTTAAATTAAGTAAATTGGTAGGTTTAGGTTTATTTAGTTTATTTTTTATTTATTTTCCTTTATTATATTTTTTATTTATTTTAGTTTATTTTTTATTTTTATTTAGGTTTATTTTTTATTTAATTTAGTTTATTTTTTTGGGTTTTTTTATTTTAGTTTTGGTTTTTCATTTTAGTTTATTTTATTTAGGTTTACTTTTAGTTGAGTTTTATTTTATTTTATTTTTTAGGTTTAGTTTATTTTTTATTTTTAGGTTTAGGTTTAGGTTTTTTATTTTTTTTAGGTTTAGGTTTTAGATTTTTATTTTAGGCTTATTTTTAGTTTTAGTGTAGGTTTATGTTTATTTTTAGTTTATTTTATTTTATTATGTTTAGGTTTAGGTTTAGTTTATTTTAGGATTAGGTTTAGGTTTTATTTATTTTAGTTTAGGTTTAGGTTTATTTTCTTTTCTTTATTTTATTTTTATTTTATTTGGTTTTAGTTTAGGGTTTAGGTTTTATTTTTATTTATTTTTAATTTTTATTTTAAGGTTTAGTTTTTATTTAGTTTTTATTTTATTTTATTTTAGGTTTATTTTATTTTATTTTATTTAGTTTTTATTTTATTTAGGTTTTATTTTAGGTTTATTTTATTTTTTTGTTTATTTTATTTTAGTTTACTTTTCTTAGTTTATTTTATTTAATTTTAGGTTTAGGTTTTAGTTTAAGTTCTTACTTTATTTTATTATTTTATTTTATTTAGGTTTATGTTTTTTTGTTCATTTATTTATAGGTTTTATTTAGTTTTGGTTTAGGTTTTTATTATTTATTGTTTAGGGTTTAGGGTTTAGGGTTTTAGGGTTGAGGGTTTTAGGGTTTAGGGTTTTGGGTTAGCTTAGGGTTTAGGGTTAGTTTAGGTTTAGGCTTTAGTGTATTGGGTTTTTAAGATTTAGGGTTTAGGGTTTAGGTTAGTTTAGGGTTTAGAGTTTAGAGTTAGAGTTAGCATTTAGGGTTTAGGGTTTAGGGTTTAGGGTTAGTTTATGGTTTAGCATTTAGGGTTTAGGGTTATGGGTTTGTTTATGGTTTAGGGTTTTGTTTTAAAAAAGAATTAAGTAAACTAGTAGGTTTAGGTTTATTTAGTTTGTTTTTTATTTATTTTAGTTTATCTTATTTTATATGTTTATTTAGGTTTATTTTTTATTTTTATTTAGTTCAGTTTATTTATTTTAGGTTTATTATTTTAGTTTATTTTTTAAGTTTAGGTTTGGGTTTATGTTTATTTTTCAGTTTAGTTTTATTTTTATTTTGTTTTTTAGGTTTAGGTTTTATTTTTTATTTTTAGCTTTAGGTTTAGGTTTTTATTTTATTTTTTTAGATTTAGGTTTTAGGTTTTTATTTTAAGTTTATTTTTAGGTTTTATTTTTTACTGTAGGTTTAGGTTTATTTTTAGTTTATTTTATTTTATTTAGTTTATGTTTAGGTTTAGGTTTAGTTTATTTTAGGATCACGTTTAGGTTTTATTTATTTTATTTTTATTATTTTTTTTAGTCTAGGTATGGTTTATTTTATTTTCTTTATTTTATTTGTTTTAGGTTTTGGTTTTTTTAGTTTAGGGTTTAGAGTTTTTTATATTTATTTTTAGGTTTTATTTTAAGGTTTAGGTTTATATTTAGTTTTTATTTTATTTTATTTTAGGTTTATTTTATTTTTATTTTACATTTAGTTTTTATTTTATTTAGGTTTTTTTTATTCTAATGTTTATTTTATTTTTAGTTTATTTTATTTTAGTTTATTTTTCTTAGTTTATTTTATTTAATTTTTAGGTTTTGGTTTTGGTTTTTATTTTATTTTATTATTTTATTATATTTAGGTTTAGGTTTATTTATTTATTTTATTTTTATGTTTTATTTTGTTTAGGTTTAGGTTTTTAGCTTTTTAGGGTTTATGGTTTAGTGAAATAGAAACTCAATGAATTCCTTATTGATTACATTCTCAGGTGGTGCAACCTAGGCATGAAAGGAAAAACATAAATGTCTGAATAGCATGCCATTGAGATTCTTCTCAAGAATATCCATGGCCCGATCGCCTTCATGCTTAAGGGCTTTACCATCAAAACATTCAAGAAATTAATCAACAAGGCAGCAAGCCTACAAGAGGAAGCCAAATAGTTGCCCTTAGATCATCAGGCCCAAGCATAAAGTGTTTAAGAAGAAGCTAGGGACGGTTGTGTGGATAGAGGAAAGTAGCGAGTTCATATGAGAGACTACGATTACGTATTGCTCTTAAGACTTTCGGCCATCCTCTTAGGCCACCGTATCACCAATGACCATTTCCACCACTTGACCTACCCAGATTGGTATTCATATCCATCATGAGGTAGCTACTTTCCACCCTCTTGCTGATAGATTGAATAAGCCATATTCATTCAAGAGGGAGGTAGTTAGGAAAATATTTAAGAATCTCTTAAAGAAACTTGACTTTCAGTGACCAGAGCCTAAGGGGCTAGAGGAAGTGGGCAAGAGCTATGATCTTAGCTATTGCCCCTACCACCGCATGTTAGGCCATGTCTTAGAGGATTGTATCACTTTTAAGGACTAGCTTGAGCCAGTGTTGGAGCCATAGTTTACCTTTCGATCATAGCTATTGTGGTTGATCCTTTCTTTTCTAATTTGAGCGAACTATCCTTGAATCAATCAGTTCTTGAGATTGAGTCAACTAACTCGAGAATCCCATAGGAGAAGGCAGGTATGTCAGATGAGAAGGTAGAACTTTCCACAAGCTCATCATTCCATGAAGTCAACTTATGCGGTGTTAAGTTCTACTTCTAGGTAGCACCTTAGGATAAGGTAAGCAAGTCATTGATTCCGGTGAGCATATAGCCTCCATAGGATGCTCCACCCATGAATATGCTTGTGGAGGACCAAGCTAGAGTTGATTACAATGTCCTAGATCACCTTATAAAGTTTCCCGCTAAGTTAAGCATATACGATGCCCTTGGCTTATCTAAAGAGATGAGGTAATTTCTAATCAAGGCCTTACTTGATCTAGAGATATACTTAGCTCAGTTGATCGCTACTAAGGAGGAGGCTTGCCACTCAAAGGACATCTTAGGAGTTACATTTAGCGATGAACACTTACTCCTAGTGATGACCGAGCACAACCACATCTTTACATTTCAGTGGATGTTGGAAGATACATGCTATACTCCAAAAAGAAAGGATGATGTTGAGAGGATTCAATGAACAAGGCGAGAGGGCCTTGTGGTGTTTATTTTTGGATGTATGTGGGGGGGGGGAGTACTTTTTAAGGTGATTGGGTACTACATTGAGGTATGATGTACTATCTCAAAAGATAGAGGCATCACTTTAGAATGGACCAAATCATCTAATAAGGACTCTTAAGGCATGATGGGTCTTTGAATGTACTAGCAATTTTTCCCTTACTTTTTCCCTCAGGAAGCGGGGGATACTTTTTAAGGTGATCGAGTACTACATTGAGGTATAATGTACTATCTCAAAAGATAGAGGCATCACTTTACAATGTACCAAATTATCTAATAAGGACTCCTAAGGCATGATGGGTCTTCGAATGTACTAGCAATTTTTCCCTTACTTTACATGGATGAATAAAATAGTCTTTATATTAAACCAGGTTCTTAAGTTCCCTATGGAGGCAAGCCTCCATAGTTAATTACATCTTAGGAAATGAAATTTCCAAAGAATACTCTTGATTAAAGTAGAAAATTATCATCTCCAAAGATTTCAAGGTTAGACTATCAAAGGATTAGTTGTATTTGGAAAATCAATTGGGAAAGTTCAAGGAGAAGACTTACTTTTGGAATTTAAATGAAATAAGTAATAAATGCTCATGATACTAGGAAGCTAGTAAGCATTCCAATCTATCTATGGTTGGGCTTTATAATTTTGAAGTTGAGGAGATTTATATGTTTTGAGTTGAAATTTTATTAGATTACTAGAGCTTATAATCCACCAACACAAGATTGTGGGAATGCCTAAGAGGTGAGGATTTATGCATAGCCGAAGGAAATAGCTATCTGGGATCCAAAATAGGGAGCTTTAGTATGAGCTAAAGCATGACCTAAATCTAAGCGAGGTGGACATAAGGGTTTACCTCCACAAGAGAGAATAAATTGTCCACTTACGGACTTATAATAGAGTGGCTGACTAACTCCTATAATTTTAAAACCATGTAGTATGGTCTTAGGAATTGAAAGATACCTATGGTTTTTATTTAATTAGAAAGAGACTAAAATCCTAAACACACTCCTTAAGTGACTAGAGAATGAGTGGTATAAGCATATGACTTAATCTATAAATGCAAAATCTTTTTAAATTTTATTTCATTTTAGACACATCATTTTGATAGAGGCTTTAGGATTTCTTATGCCTAAATTAGCTAGAAGAAGGTGTTCTCCACCACAAGGGATTCCCTCACTGGTCAAGCATTCCTTTATCATGCAAGGATGGAGATCCTTCATGTCAAGAGAAAAAAAAATATGCATGCATGATGTGAAACATATAACCATATAGCTAAGGGGTTGCGAAGTATTTTAATTATATTATTTATGTCTTAGGCTTTATGATGAGGTTATGAGTTGTTTAAAATTTAGTTATGAGTGATTAGTTGGGTAGAAAAGTTATTTTTTATCTTAAGAGCCTAATCGTATCCAAGCCATACATTAAAGCATCAATCATTTAAGAAACTATGAAAAGCATGTTGTCCTAATGCACAATGCAAACATAACATCAAACAATTATATAAACTATCATAAAAGAATAAAAGGCCGGTGCGATCGTACCATACAAGAAGAGAGAAAAGATGGATAGCCGAGCTCTACCCTAATACAACATAGAATATGAAAGAATAATTATAATTGTATTAAATGCTATGAGGGTTTTCTTTCTTCACATCTCCATATTTTATTTGGTTCTTTCTTTGATTTGGATGGTGCTTGCTTCAAAGGCATCATGGGGCACCCTAGACAAAGCCTTCTCATCCTAATGCCCCATAGCACTAATCTAATTCCTATTACAAAATTACATTTATGTGGGAAACATAAATCTAACTACACTAAAATAGAGGTTGGCTAAATATACATATAATCCCAAGCAGTTGTATTTATAATTTGGACTTAGCACCCTACACATGGGTAACTAAGTCCTCCTCTCCTAACTTGGATTATGCTTAAGGATTTAAGCAAACAACAAAAAGAGCATTCACATTTATTTTTAAGCATCCCTTAAGCATAATCCCTTGTAGAAAACATGATTAGGCTAATATTGGCCTATCATACAGTCTATGAAGCATACACCCTAACATCCAATATTAAATAATACATCATAAAATAAAATATACATCATATAAAATAATCCTAAGTTTAGGTTCACTTTAAATAATCTTATTCAAAATGAAAGGCATCTTAAGAATACATTAATTGAATTACTACCACATCACATATATTAAATCATTCCTTTCCATCACATGTAACATGCATATGATTTAATCCTAAGTGTATCTATGCATGCAATATATTTTAGCATACTTAAATGATGAATGTATGTGTATGTTTAGAATTTATATTTTATTTGATTGAATTATTTGAACATATTAATTTAAAACTTTATCCAAATTCTTATACAAAAGAAGATAAGAATGAAATTAAATTGGCATGTGGCATTGTTAAACCAGGAAGTGAGGTAATCAAATGACCTCCTTGGAGCTAGCTAAATCCTCGTATTCTGGGATGTACTATATACCCATTTGCATTCAAACATATGTAAATTCATAACATGGAGGAAGTAAGCTCCAAATCATATGGCTAATTAAATTTTAATGTAAAATGGGATTTTCATTCACTAATTACATATACATATACATGTACAAAGATATAGACAAGTACATGTCATTGTTAAACCAAGGAAGTGATGTAATCAAATGACCTCCTTGGGGCTAACTAAAGTTTTGTATTCTCGGGATGTCCAGACTATATACTTACATTTCTTGGATAGACATGGATGTATACATAAATGAGGGAAAAAAATCATGGAAACATTGTATATTTTGTTTGATTAAATCATTTATATATATGAATTAAAGCTCCATCCAAATTCTAATGTTGAAATACATATGAATGAAATCAAATGGGTATGTGCCATTGTTAAACTAGAGAAGTGATGTAATCAAATGACCTCTTGGGGCTTGCTAAAGTCTCGTGTTCCCAGGATATCTATACTATATACCCATTACCATTCAATCTTATATAAATCAACACATGAATAGAGGAAAGGGAACACAACATTCATACACTTAATCTATAAGCACATGCATTTCTTATGTATTTATAACTAGCATCATAACACATATTATTATTCATTTATAAGCTTTTGAAAAATACATTTGGATTTCATAGTGATAATAGCCATGCATATATTAAATTAAATCAACACATGAAATCTTACATAAAGGAAATCCATTTTATTTTACTTGATTTTGAAATGATGGATGCATGAATTCAAATGACTTACCAAATTTAACATGATTGGAAAAATGATAATCAAATATAAGCATGTGATTCATTCAACCAAACTAGTTCTTAAGTGCAATCAAATCAAACAAGATTATTTAAAGCAAACTAAAGCTTCTTTATTAATAAAGTTTTGGATTTGATTTGATTTAAAGAGGAGAAGAGAAATCATCACTTGCTATTTTAAACTCATTCCCACATTAGTGATTTGATTTAATTTAAGAAAATGTAATTAAGTTGATTTTATGGGTTAATTTAGTTGAACCCTTAATTAGATGAATTAATTACTCTTGCCTATGTCACCTTAAAGTAATTAACTAAATAATTATGAGCCATGATATGCATGGAAAATAAACTTGCAATGATCCTAGAAATAAAAGGGGCCTAATGCAATTGGCTCATGATGAATAGTTAATAAGATTAAGGGACTTAATTAATTACTCTTATGGTTTTCCCACACATGTGGACTAACAATAATTTCATTAAACTCCTTTAGGTTATTAAACACCTAAAGATCTATCCCATGATTTAATTAATTAAGGTCTGATGTGATTATGATTTCAATTTGATTAAGTGATTTAATTAATTAGTTAAATCTTAATTAGTTTCATTTTAAAAAAGAGTGAAATGAACTTAGGGAAAGGGGTCCCAACCCTATTCCTTAGTTCCCTTACTGTTGAGCAATGATTAATAAACTTACTTAATTTATTTATTACTATTCATGAGATTAATTAATCATTAATTAACTTAAAAGAGTAGTTAAGGTTTAATTAGTCAATTTTCCTAATTAAGTGAGGAATAAATCCCAAGAAAATCATGGGAGGTAGAGGTCATCCCATTAAATTAACCCACAAAATTTTGGATTAATTGCTCAAGTAATTAAGGAGTAATTAAGCTAATAAATTTTATAATTAAACCTTAATTAAACCTTAATTACTATTCAAAATTTATTAAGATCAGTATTTAATTAATTCTTCTCTGAAATAACTTTAAAATGAGTATTTATTTGCATTTTATTTATTTATCTATGATTTTTATGATTTGTAGAAGTTTCAGCCATTAAAAATGATTAATTAAGCCTAATTAAAGCCCTATTGGTCCATGTAGGCCGATGCGTGTGCTTTCCGCATCATCGTGGGATTGGCTACTTAAAACTTATCTGATGCAACGCCTATGTGGTGACAGAAGATGTGCTTTCTCCTCCACCATTCGATCTAAGATCAAATGGCTATGATTAATCCCATAGCTTAATAGGATTAAATCATATCGATAGTGGATCTAATCACGACCATCCTTTTATCTTGAGAATAGACATTGTGATCTAACATCGCAAGTGAGAGAATGGAGTCCATCGCCATTGCTCACTTGATCCAAGCTTACCTGAGCTCAGATCAACTCTAAAAGAATCCCACACTTCTGACAACATTGATGGATCTAACAATCAATATCACACGAGAAGTAAGTTTCTTCAAAAAGCTCCAACCCATTTTTGCCTTAGTATTGATTTTGGAAGCATACCTCACTGGAACTCAGGATCGGTGACTCGAATGATTGAGGAAGCTTCATCTAGTGGAGATGAAGCCTGTTGAGAAGAAATTAGATCAATTCCTTGATGTTCCCTCAGAAGGCCTTGAATTGATGATTTGGAGCTTGGCTTTGATCAAAGTCCCACCTCCAGTGCTTAGAAAGCTTGGGAGATAATTTATTTTTGCTCGATGAGGCCTATGGAAGGTGCGTGCAAAGTTAATTTGAGTTTGATGGAGAAATAAGGAAGTTAAGTTAGAAATGAGAGTGTTTTATTTTGGGATAGATGAAAATGGAATTTTTTATAGAGGAATGAGCTTGGGAGCTTAGGGAATGGCTCTAGCGGCTCCCGTTGGGTAGCTAGAGCTTTAAAGAATGATTTTTGTGTGTGTCAGAGTTGAAACGAGGGGGTGTATAACCCCTTCATCTTGATCATATGGTGGTATCTGGTTTGGCTTCTAGTGGCCATCCGGCCATCTCAGGGAGTCGTGGGTGGCAGGGAGGAGGTCAGTTGGCTCGACTTGGTTGGTTGAAGGTGTGGAGGTGGCTGGCAAGGAGGAATCATGGGTGTTCTATGAGTTTCCAATGCTCTAATGGGGAGGGTGAGGTGATTTCACCTTCCATGGATCATGGCTGACCCAACCACCCATTAGGTCAGGTTGGGTAGTGTCATAGGTGCCTAGCTAGACCATTGGGAGAGTACCAAGCGGCCAAGTAATTGAAATGACCACTTACATGGGTGATTTGTCTCATGTGATAACCTTGACCCAAGGTTGGAATGATCATTTGGCATTGAAGATGATTTGGGAAGATTTTAAATGACCAAAAAGCGAGTTAGCCAAAATTTCAAGTCAATTGGAGTTGATTTGGTTAGTTTTGGCTCGATTTGACTCATTTAGGTCAAATTGGGTTAGGTTGGGTCAAGTTCATATGATCATTTGGGATGTTTTGGTTCAATAGGTTTGGTTTAGTTTGGCTCAGATTTGATTTTGGCTCATTTGAAATCATTTGGGCTCAAATGGGTTAAGTTGACCAATTTGATCAAATTGGCCAAATTGGCTTGGGTTGGGTGTTGGTTTGGGTTTTTTTGACCAATTGAAGATGATTGTAGGCTTTGGTTTCAATTAATTTGAATTTGGTTTTGACTTAGGCCAAGTTGAACCTTTAGATCAATTTGGGCTAAGTAGGTCAAGGTCAATTGTCAATCATGGCTTTGGTCAAGTTCAACAATCAATTTAGAATGGACTTGAGCCATTGGTTGCAATCAATTTAGTTTATATTTTGATTTGACCAATTTGGTCTTTTAAGTCAATTTGGGTCAACTCGAGTCAAGAGAGCCAATTGGGTTTAGTTTGACTCAATTGAAGGTCAAGTCATATTCAAATATTGATTTTGATTTGGTATGAATCGTTGGTTTTAAAGGATTTGGATTGGTTGCAATTTGGCTAGTTTGGGTTCATAAGGGTTAAGGGGTTGACTTGGTTTGACCCAATTTGTGACAATTAATCAACCTAGGGTGATCAATAATCATGATGGGAGGTTTTGATGGGCTTGGTTCAATCCAATTTGAGTAGGATTAAGACTTGGCTCAAATAGGTCAAATTGGCCACTTTGGGTTAAGTGGACCAATTGGGTTTTTAGTTGATTTTGAGTTGAGTTTGATTTAGTTGAGTTTATATATGGATTTGGGATTGATATATAAATTCAATTGCAATTGTCTTGGGTTCAAATGGGTTTTGGTTCATTTGAACATTTCAAGTCAAAAGGGTTATGTTGGGTTTGACTTGGGTTGATTTTTGTTTGGATTGATGATTGTAGATTTCATTTATATTTGTGAATATGATTGAAGGTATGATTGATTCATAAGAAAATCAATTTAATTTGGGTTTTGGAATGAAGGAATTTGGCTAAGTCCATGGAGTTGGGTCATGTGGCTTAGATTGGATTTTGATTTGGTTTGATTTAGTTTGATTTTATTTTGATGATTTAAATGTATATTTCATTTAAATTTTGTGAATATGATTGAAAATATGATTATTTTGTGAGAAAATCAATTGAGTTTGACTTGATTTGGATTATGATTTGGCTAAGTCCATGGGATAAGTCATATGGCTTAAGAAGGGTTTGATTTAATTTGATTTAGTTTGATTTAGTTTTGATCATTTGAATGTAGATTTGATTTATATTTAGGAAGATGATTGAAATATATAAATTTATTATGAGAAAATATATTTATTTTTTATTGATTTGGATTAAGATTTGGCTAAGTCCATGGGATAGGTCATATGGTTTAGGATGTATTTCAAGTTTGAATTTGAACATGGGCTTCAATCATTTGGTTTTTTGGAATTTGGGTTTGGATTTGATTTGAATTTGATGTTTGGTTTCAAAAGGTGAACATGGATTAGATTTGGGTTGTAGGGTAGGTGGATTATCTTAATCCCTAAGGCATAACCTAATCTATATTTAACCCTTCTAAGTCTTTAGTCTTAGGTTAAGTGTTTACCTTATTAGAAGTGTCTTATGACTATGAAAGTCTTAGTGTCTAGAAAGTCTAAGATGGGAAGATTGAATCCACACTCCAAAAGTGAGGTCAACAAGCCTTAGGCTCCATAGTGTTGCCCTTAGAGATAGATGATTAGAAGATCGAAGCCAAGTTTCACATTATAGACATGGATACATGAGAACAACATAGTTCCATCCTCTCTACATCCGTGTATGAAGTTTGTGAGAGGTGGGATCATCTACTATGTTAAAGGAGATCTCAAGCAATTTACAGTTCACGAGGTCGACATATATGAGGATGCGGTTTACTTCCTCCCTCAAAATCAACAAGTCTATTTCTGAACTTGGCTAAAGTTAAAATAAAAGAAAAAAAAAAGAAAAGAAAGAAAAAAGATAAAGAAAAGAAAAGAAAAGATAAAATGAAAAAAAAAAAAAAAGGGGTAGAAATAGACTTGGAGGAGGAAGTGGAGCATGACATTAGATTCCACCAACAGTTTGTTACTACATTCAAACATATGGGTAGGATGACCTTACCTCTACCAGGCAGAGGAAGAGGCCAGTTCAGAGGCAGTCCTAGGGGTGGAAAACCTCCTTATTGGCCACCCAATAGAAGATATGTCCCAGCTACCTTGAGTACACCTGTTATCCATATAAACTTAGAATCTAGTTCATAGGATGAGTCTTATATGTTAGCACACCAGCCAGCTCTTCTCAATAGTAGATTCTCTTGGAGGTGACACTTGAGCCAGATAGTGATGAAGATCGGGCTCCAAAGCAATGCATAAGTGTATCCAAGTCTATATGTGAAACAGTTAGGCATCAGTTGGGAACCTTAGCTCTATCCCCACTTTCCTCTTAAAAGCGGGTTTTCTAGTTAAGAAGCCCTAAGTCATCCACAGTGTGAAGACTCAAAGGTTCTTTCTGGGAGCATCATCCTCAAGTCAAGAAGTTGATGTAGAACTTGAGGATGATTCATATAAAGATTTAATAGAATTACCTTTTCATTGGTACTTTCCTTATGTTCATAATTTAGCAAAGAAATGGTTAATCCCACATACTTGGTCAAAGCATAGGTCAGACTACTTTGAAAGAATATAGAAGAATAAATGCAAAAGCTCTCAATCAAGATCGAGACTAGGATTCAGAATATTGGGTCCAATCAATGATGATAATTATTGCTTAGGATTGATACTTGCCTTAAAAATGTTGGTGCTATATACCAGTGGTCTATGACTTGAATCTTTGATGAACTCATTCATCATCAAGTTGAGTGCTATGTCGATGACCTCATGGTCAAAAGTAGAAAATGAAGACCATCTCTTTGACTTGAGTAGTTTTGAATAGTTAAGATAATTTAACCTCAAAATGAACTCCCTAAAGTGTGCATTGAGTGCTTCAAGGAAATTCCTTGAGTTTATTGTGACACTGGGAATTGAAATCGATCAGAAGATCAAGGAAATATTAGAAATGCCACCCCTAAAAGTTTAACTCAACTCAGATCATTCCAAGGTCAGTTGACGTATCTAAGATGCTTTATATCCAACCTATCAAGAAGATGTCAGCAATTCTCAGCACTTGTCAGAAAGGATGCCAAGTTCAAGTTGGATGATAAGTGTGAGCATGCCTTCGAAGACATCAAGCATTACCTAATGACGCTGCTAGTTCTAGCCCCATCCCGAGCACCACTCATACTTTACACTACTGTGTTAGACAACTCCTTTGGTGATTTGTTGGCCCAAACCAACAATGAAGGGAAGGAAAACATACTCTACTAACTCAGCCATCATCTAATCCCTGCTGGGGCTAATTATCCACCGATTGAGAAGCATTTCCTAGCTTTAATCTTTGCATCCCAAAAGCTACAACACTACATGCTTCCTCATAAGGTGAACTTACTCTCTAAGATCAATCCACTACAGTATCTCATGACACGGCCGATGCTATTCAGATGGTTGGCATGATGGTCCATGATCCTCTCATAGTTTGACATTACCTTTGTACCCCTCTATGCGGTGAAAGGACAAGCGCTAGCAAATTTCTTAGTGGCAAACCCACTTCTTGCTAACTCTCTGCTTAGTGATGATCTCCCCGGTGAACAAATCATGAACTTAGGGGATGCTAGCATTCATCATTGGGAGATGTACTTTGTTGGTGCGACTTCCTCTCAAAGAGGAGAAGAACCATAATCTACTATTCCATGAAAGGCAGTGGTAGGAATAGTTCTCTTAACTCTAGACCACGATGTGATGAGATTCTCATATCATTTGTCCAATCCTTGCACTAACAACGAAGTTGAATATGAGGCTTTGATTGCCAATCTGGAGTTATCCATTACTCTAAGTATCTAGAACATCAACATCTTTAGGGATTCTCAGCTAGTTATCAACCAAATCACTGGGTCCTATAAGGTTATAAAGCCCAAGCTCCATCACTACCATAAGTGCATCATAGAGTTGTTGGCCCAAATCCTAGAGGTTACCATTTATAAGATTCCTCAAGAGAACATAGTATAGCCAAGCTTTCCAAAGTGTTGGCATGATAAAATAAAGGTCCAAAAGATAAGTATATTATTGATATTTAAAGTACTCTTTGATTAAAGGAAGTTGCCATTGCAAAATGATATTGCTATTCATGGAACAATCTACCCCACAGAAGTCCCAAGCCTGTCGGATGAAGTAGAGAGCACTTTCACAGTGGATGGTGTCTTATATCGGCTTTCAATCATATGTGGTTTCGATGTTCAAGCATGAAGTCCATAAGATCTAACGTACACTCAAGATTATATGAGCTAACTAATCGTCCAAAGATGAAAGCCAAGATCAAAGACTAGGATATTATGGCCGTAATCAAAGATTGCATGGATACTAGGAGGCACCACCAATGTTAAATATACAATGTGGTCTACACCACCTAACATTCTACATCCTACATTGGCCTCATGGCCATTCGAGTGTTGGGGTACAAACATAGTGGGTCCGATTGATCATCCTTCTTCCAAGGGTCATTGGTTCATCTTAGTTGCTATTGATTACTTTTCTAAATGGGTTAAGATGATTCTGCTCAAAAAGGTCATGGCTCAACAATTTTTTAGGAACCATATCGTATATAGAAAATAAGTGCCTCGATGAATTATATTGACTACAAAAACATCATAGATTGGAGATATTCTACCATCAACTACCCGAGGGAAAATAGTTTAGCAGAATTGTTCAATGAAACTCTCATCCAAATATTAAAGAAGACACTCAACAATAACAAGCGATAGTGGCATGAGCAGTTTGTTGAAGCTTTGTGGGCCTACCACACCACATATTGAACTCCAACTCAGTCTATGACTTTCTACTTATTGTATGGGTCTAAAGCTATTCTACCATTAGAAGTCCAACTCCCATCACAAAGGATAGTTGTGGGTAGCAAGATCAGAGAATGCCAAGTTGCGTTCAAGAGCTCGAAGGTTTGGAGGAGAGGCTGGGAATGCCAAAACCTCGAGTTGTACAAAGATAAAATGATTCAATCTCACAACAAGTTGGTCCATCCTAGAGCTTTTCAAGTAGGAGAGATTATCTTAGTTCTAAGGAGACCGGTTGTTGCCCCTCGTAAGTTGTGAGGCAAGTTTGAACCCACTTGGGAAGGCCTTTTTCCATAGAGAAGGCTAAGCAAGATCTTATCGCTTATTAATCATAAGGAGAGCACCCAATGCTTCCAATCAATGAGATTTACTTAAAGAAATATTATAAATCATGTTTGAAAATAATTATCATCAATGAAAATTCCATTTTTAATTCAATCTCTTCCATGTTGAAAGTATTCCTATTTGCGAATTTTCCTTGATATGTTTAGGGTAAGTGTAAGGAACGGCGGCATATCCTTCATCGACACAACACAAAAATAAATTTCACACAAATATATAAAATAAATACATATCTTTTATCTCAGACTACTTTGAGTTGAGATAATGCTCCCAACAACACTCACTTAGTAACTACTCTAGGTCGGGCTAACATGTTACCCTAGTAGTGTGTCACCCTAGTGGTCTTCTTGCTTTGAAGGATGTAAGTCTGCTATGCCTTCCTTCTTTACTTGGCCACTACACACCGATGAGTGCCTTGTTAATTTGGTAGGCCTTACTGTGTGGCTGGTAAGCTACCTCATGTTGGCTTTGTTTAAGAGGAAGTGAGCTACACTTTCTTCTTGGATTAGCTTTCATGCCTTGACTAGGTATATTTGAGGTATAGGATAAGTCCCATAGTGGCTCCTTCCCTCTTGGCTTCAAGTCTAGGTCCAATCCTTTCTTGGGAAAGTCTCTTGAAGACATTTTTCTTTAGTAAGAAAGTCATTCTTTAGACATTCTTCTGTATGTTTATGGTTTAGGGGTTTATGGTATTTAGGTTTAGGGTTTAGGGTTTAAGCTTTAGGGTTTAGGGTTTTTAGGATTTAGGGTTTAGGAAGGGTTTATAAGAACAAATTCAAATTCAATGTTTCTTCTTTCAATTTATCAACCAAGTAGCACCCAGTTTTCTAAGACCCAAGCGACATCATAGATCAAAAATGAGCCCCCATAGAGAAAATCAAAACCCTAGATAAGTAGAATGTCTCTCTAATTACAGTTCCATAAGCACTAAATAGGATCGATCTTTAGTTTCTCAGTTCCCTTGAACCACACTTGAGTAGCAGAATCCACCATCATTTCCCCATCTCTCCCTCACCACCACCCGGATGTAACCTTTAGCTCCTCACGGCCACCACTTTGCTGACCACCCACCATATCCAGAACCTCCAGATCCCCCACCACCACTTTGATAACCGCCACCTCCTCCTTCGCCTCCACTGTTAGATCTAGACTGTGCCTAGTTGATGGTGATGTTCCTATCATCAAGGTTCTGCCCATTATTAGGGTTTAGGGTTAGTTTAGGGTTTAGAGTTTGGAGTTTAGGGTCTAGTGTTGTAGGTTCTAGGGTTTTGGGTTTAGGGTTTTAGGGTTTAGGGATTAGGGTTTTAGGGTTTAGAGTTTAGGGTTTAGGGTTGTAAGTTTAGGATTCTAGGTTTAGGGTTTAGGATTTATGCTTAGGGTTTAAGGTTTAGGGTTTAGGTTTTAGGATTTAGGGTTTATGGTTTTTTTTTAAATTAAGTAAATCGGTAAGTTTAGGTTACTTAGTTTATTTTTTATTTATTTAAGTTTATTTTATTTTTTATTTTTATTTATGTTAGTTTATTTATTTTAGGTTTATTTATTTTAGCTTAGGTTTTTTATCTTAGTTTATATTTTAGGTTTATATTTATTTTTTAGTTTGGTTTTATTTTTATTTTATTTTTTAGGTTTTGGTTTTATTTTATTTTTTTAGGTTTTGGTTTTAGGTTTTTATTTTAGGTTTATTTTTAAGTTTTATTTTTAGTTTAGGATTTATTTATTTTAGTTTAGTTTATTTTAGTTTAAGTTTAGATTTATTTTATTTTATTATTATTTTAGGTTTAGTTTCTTTTTAGTTTGATTTAGGTTTTTTTTAATTTATTTTTTAGTTTTATTCTTAGCTTTATTTTTTAGGTTTAAGTTTTTATTTTGTTTTTATTATAATTTATTTTATTTTTATTTTATATTTAGTTTTTATTTTATTTAGGTTTTTTATTCCTAAGTTTTTTTTTAGTTTAGTTTACATTTTTATTTATTTTATTTTAGTTTTTAATTTTTTATTTCAATTTTAGGTTTAGGTTTAGGTTTTTATTTTATTTTATTTTATTTAGGTTTTAGTTTATTTATTTATTTTATTTTTAGGTTTTATTTAGTATAGGTTTAGGTTGTTAGGTTTTTAGGGTTTAGGGCTTAAGGTTTTGGGTTTTATGGTTTTGGGTTTTAGGGTTTAGGGTTTAGGGTTAGGGTTTAGGGTTTAGGGTTTAGGGTTTAGTGTTTAGCCTTTAGGGTTTAGGGTTTTGAGGGTTTAGGGTTTAGGGTTTAACGTTAACTTAGGTTTAGGGTTAGTTTAGGCTTTACGGTTTAGGGTTTAGGTTTTAAGTTAGGGTTTAGGGTTTAGGGTTTAGTTAAGGTTTAAGTTTGATTTAGGTTTAGAGTTTAGGGTTTAAGGTTTAAGGTTAGTGTAGGGTTTAAGGTTAAGTTTAGCATTTAGGGTTTAGGGTTTAGGTTAGTTTAGGTTTAGGTTTAGCTTAAGTTTTAGGGTTTAAGGTTTAGGGTTTAGGGTTTAGGGTTTAGTTGTTTTTTTTTAAAATTAAGTAAATTGATAGGTTGAGGTTTATTTAGTCTACTTAGTTTATTTAGTTGATTTTTTATTTATTTTAGTTTAGTTTATTATTTATTTTTGTTTAGGTTTGTTTTTTTATTTTATTTAGTTTAGTTTATTTTTTTAGGTTTATTTATTTTAGTTTAGGTTTTTTATTTTAGTTTATTTTTTAAGTTTAGGTTTAGGTTTAGGTTGAAGTTTACTTTTTAATTTAGTTTTAATTTTATTTCATTTTTTAGGTTTAGGTTTTATTTGTTATTTTAAGTTTAGGTTTATTTTTTATTATTTTATTTTTTAAGGTTTAGATATTAGGTATTTACATTAGGTTTACTTTTAGGTTTTATTCTTTGATTTATGTTTAAGTTTAATTTTAGTTTATTTAATTTTATTTAGGGTTTAAGTTTAGGTTTAGGTTTAGTTTATTTTAGGTTTAAGTTTAGGTTTTATTTATTTTAGGTAGTTTATTTTAGTTTAGGTTTAGGTTTATTTTATTTTTATTTTAGGTTATAGTTTTTTTGAGTTTAGGGTTTTAGTTTTATTCTTTATTTATTTTTAGGTTTTTTTAGGTTTATTTTTTAGGTTTAGTTTTTTATTTAGTTTTTTTATTTTAGGTATATTTTATTTTTATTTAATATTTAGTTTTAATTTTATTTATTTTATTTATTTTTTAATTTAGTTTGGGTTTTTATTTATTTATTTTAGTTTAGTTTTTATTTTTTATTTTATTTTATTTTTAGGGTTAAGTTTAGGTTTATGTTTTAGTTTAGGTTTTTATTTTATTATATTTTGGTTCAAGTTTTTTTATTTATTTTATTTTTAGGTTTGTAGCTTTTTAGGGTTTAGGGTTTAGGGTTAGTTCAGGGTTTAGGGTTTAGGGTTTAGGGTTATTTGAGCGTTTAGGGTTTAGGGTTTTTGGGTTTAAGATTTAGGGTTTATGGTTTAGGGTCTAGGGTTTTAGGGTTTAGGGTTTTGGGGTTTAAGGCTTAGGGTTTAGGGTTTAATTTTTAGGGTTTAAGGTTTAGGTTTTAGGTATAGGGTTCAGGTTTTTGTTTAGGGTTGTCAGTTTTAGTTTTTTTTAATAGAGGATAAATTCATATTTAGCATTTCTTCTTTTCGATTTGGTCAACCAAGTAACACACCAAGTTTTCTAAGACATAAGCGATGACATAGATAAAAAATGAGCATGCATAAAGCAAATCAAAAACCCTAGATAACTAGAACCATCTCTAGGGTAAAGACATAGTTCTATAAGAAGTAGATCAGGTCGATCGTTCTTCAGTTTCTCCAGTTCCCATCAGAACCACCCCGACCTCTCGAGTAGTAGGATCCACCATCATATCCACGATCTCTCCCTCCGCCACCACCATAGCTATAACCTCGATCGCTCCTCTTTCCATAACCACCACTACTTACCACCACCTCCATATCCAAACATCACCTCTAGATCCCCTCCACCACTTTGTAAGCGCGCCTCCCTCGCCTCCACGAGATAGACTAAGCTAGTTGTGATGATGTTCATGCCATCAAGGTTCTGCACATTTCTAGGGTTTAGGTTTACTTTTTAATTTGTTTTGTTATTTTAGGTTTAGGTTTAGGGTATGGGGTTTAGTTAGGGTTTGGGGTTTAGGGTTTAGGGTTTAGGGTGTAGGGTTTAAGGTTTAAGTTTTAGGGTTTTAAGGTTTATTCTTTTAATGTTTAGGGTTTAGGATTAAGGTTTGGGGTTTAGGGTTTTTTAGCATTTAGGGTTTAGGATTTAGGGTTGTAGGCTTAGGGTTAGTTTTAGGGTTTAGGGTTTAGGGTATTGGATTTAGGGTTTAGGGTTTTATTTTAAATTAAGTAAACTAGTATGTTTAGGTTTATTTTGTTTATTTATTTTAGTTTATTGTATTTTTTATATTTATTTAGGTTTATTTTATTTTTATTCAGTTTAGTTTATTTATTTTAGTTTAGGTTTTATATTTTAGTTTATTTTTTATGTTTAGGTTTAGGTTTAGGTTTATTTTTTTAGTTGAGTTTTATTTTTATTTTATTTTTTAGGTTTAGGTTTTCTTTTTTATTTTTAGGTTTAGGTCGAGGTATTTATTTCATTTTTTTATATTTAGCTTTTAAGTTTTTAGTTTAGGTTTATTTTTAGGTTTTATTTTTTAGTTTAGGTTTAGGTTTATTTTTAGTTTATTTTATTTTATTTAGTTTGGGTTTAGGTTTAGGTTTACGTTTCAGTTTTATTTATTTTAGTATAGTTTATTTTATTTTAGGATTAGGTTTATTTTATTTTGTTTATTTAATATTTTTTTTAAGTTTAGTTTTTTTTAGTTTAGGGTTTAGGTTTTATTTCTTATTTATTTTTAGGTTTATTTTTTAGGTTTAGGTTTTTATATAGTTATTATTTTATTTTATTTTAAGTTTATTTTATTTTAACTTTTCATTTAATTTTGATTTCATTAAGGTTTTATTTGAGGTTAATTTTATTTTTAGTTTAGTTTAGGTTTTTCTTTATTTTAATTATTTTAATTTTTTAATTTATTTTATTTTTAGGTTTAGGTTTAGGTTTTTATTTTATTTTATTTTTATTTTATTAAGGTATAGTTATTTTTTTGTTTTTTTATTTAGGTTTTATTTAGTTTAGGTTTAGGTTTTTAGGTTTTTAGGGTTTAGTTTTTAGGGTTTAGGGTTTAGGGTTTAGGGCTTAGGGTTGAGGGTTTAGTGTTTAGGGTTTAGGGATTAGGGTTTAAGCTTTTAGGGTTTAGGGTTTAGTGTTTGGGTTTAGGGTTTAGGGCTTAGGGTTTAGTGTTTAGGCTCTAGGGTTTTGGGTTTTTAGGGTTTTGGGTTTAGGTTGTTTAGAGTTTAGGGTTTAAGGTTAGATTAGGGTTTATGGTTTAGGGTTTTAGGGATTAGGGTTTCGAATTTAGGGTTTAGGGTTAGGGTTAGGGTTTTGGGTTTAGGATTTTAGTTTAGGTTTATGGTTTTTTAGTGTTTAGGGTTTAAGGTTATAGGTTTAGGGTTTAGGGTTTAAGGTTAGTTTTAGGGTTTAGGTTTAGGTTTAGGATTTAGGGTTTAGGGTTTAGGATTTAGGGTTTATGGTTTAGTGTTTTTTTTTTAAAAAAAATTAAGTAAAGTGGTAGGTTTAGGTTTATTTAGTTTATTTATTTATTTATTTTAGTTTATTTATTTTATTTTTATTTAGGTTCACTTTTATTTGTTTTTAATTTGGTTTATTTATTTTAAGTTTATTTATTTTAGTTTGGGTTTTTTAGTTTATTTTCTAAGTTTAGGTTTAGGTTTATGTTTATTTTTTAGTTTAGTTTTATTTTTATTTTATTTTTAGTTTCAGGTTTTAATTTTTATTTTTAGGTTTATGTTTAGGATTTTAGTTTTTTTTCTTAGAATTAGGTTTTAGGTTTTTATTTTAGGTTTATTTTTTTTGGGTATTATGTTTTAGTTTAGGTTTAGGTTTATTTTTTACTTTATTTTATTTTATTTAGGGTTTAGGTTTAGTTTATTTTAGGTTTGGGTTTAGGTTTTATTTATTTTAGTTTAGTTTAGTTTGATTATTTTATTTTTTTATTTTAGGTTTAGGTTTTTTTAGTTTAGGGTTTAGGTTTTAATTTTTATTTATTTTTAGGTTTACTTTTTAGGTTTAAGTTTTTATTTAGTTTTTATTTTATTTTATTTTAGGTTTATTTTAATTTTATTTTATGTTTAGTTTTAATTTTATTATGGTTTTTTATTCTTAGGTTTGTCTTATTTTTTAGTTTAGTTTAGGTTTAGGGTCTGCTACACTTTCCTTCCTTACTTGACTAATGCACACCGATGAGCTTGTTAGTCTGGTAGGCCATACTGCATGGCCGGTAAGCTACCTCATGTTGGCTATCTTTAAGAGGATGTGAGTCTGCTATGTTTTCTTCTTGGATTAGCCTTCGTGTACTGAATGGGTCGAGTATATTTGAGGTTTAGGATAAGTCCCCTCGTGGCTCCTTCCTTCTTGGCTGCTTCAAGTCTGGGTCCAGTGAGTAGTCACTCTAGGTGAGATAGCATCTGTCCCACCGACTGGCACCATAGGTTGGTTGGTTCCCCTATCGGGGATCATACTCATCTTGTGGATACACCTTAGGTTGGTTGGTTCTCACATCTTAGGATACACCACTCATGAAAGATGTAAGTCTTCTACGCTTTCTCCTTGAGTTGGCCATCATACACCTATAGGCTTTTTTTTTTCAGGGCTCAGGATAATGCCCCTAGCAGTACCTCCCTTGTGGGCACTATATTTAGATCACATCCTTTGCGACCCCATTTAGACACTACCCAGGTTACTATCGGATTAGATAGTTCCTCTTTTCTAGTAACCACCCTTGTCGTTAGAGAATTCATCTTGTGGTTGTGCAGATTCTCCCTTGGTCTAGTAATCTAAGATAAGTTAAGGCCAACATAGCCCCTTCTGTTGTCCCTCGCACCAGGTCCCTATAAACATATAAACAAAATATATATTCACTTGTGGAATTAGGAGGACACCCATAGGTGTCTTTCCCGCGACATCCTATCAATAGGGCAGTGTTAGCAAAACTCTTTATAAGAATCACCTGACTACTCTTGAGTTGACATAAGTCTTCAACAACATTCACTCAATAGTGCTCTAAGTCGGGTTCTAGTTGTTTGTGTCCCAGTCACCCTAGTGGTTGTTCCTTGGTTTAGAAGATTTAAGTCTGCTACGCTTCTTCCTAGCACATGTTGCACAGAAGGAAACCCCTTAGGTTAGCTCTACCACCCGGTAGACTATTCCTTTGGATTTGTAAATCTATGATAGGATAAGTGTGATATAACCCTTTTTCAGTGGGCCCATCACACATCGACACGGTCAATAAATTAAATCTACCAAATTAGACTGAGATCACATCCCTATTGGATATGCCCTCAATTTGAAATCTAAATAAACTAAATAAACCTTACCAAATCACATTAAATTAAGATAAAATTTATCTTACTATATTTGAGTTGACATAAGTACCCGGTTGTTCACTTTAGAAGATGTAAATCTGCTATGCCTTTTTTCTAGCATAGCCGTTGCACACCGAAAGACAACCCCTTAGGTTAGCTAGCTCTACCTCGTAGCTAGTAAACTATCCCTTTGGATTTGTAAACCTGAGGTAGGTCAAGGTTGATATAGCCCCTTCTCAGTGGGTCTATCGCACAGGTCCATACATTAACTCAGATTAAATTAAACAAAATTTAATTTTTCTCAATGGAGTTAAATCACTCCCTTTACCCTAGTGGAGCCCCAAATCATATATAAATAAGTTAAGCAAACAAATCAAATTCAAAACCAACCTCCCTAGTGGAGCCAAATTAAACCAACTCCCCTAGTAGAGTATAAATCAAAGAAATCCAACCAAACTCCTATTCCCAGCGGATACATCCCCAAACAAATCTATGAAATCAAA
The DNA here is from genome assembly GCA_021442155.1 of Cymbidium sinense. NCBI lineage: Eukaryota > Viridiplantae > Streptophyta > Magnoliopsida > Asparagales > Orchidaceae > Cymbidium > Cymbidium sinense. The sequence goes on from CM038214.1 coordinate 205,702,788, forward strand.
CTCAAATCTAAATCCCCAATGGATAGCCTGAACCTGCTTCCCTAGTGGAAGGTTCATATACCTGATCCCGAGCGGACTCGAGCCCATATCTCTAGTAGATGTGCCTCCACATCAATTAAAACAAAATAAATTAAACTTGATTCAATCTTAATCCCCGGTGGATTATATATCCTTATCCCTAGCGGATCTTCTTTCCATAAATCATAGAATCAAATCAAATTCAAACCTTATCCCCAGTAGACTTTCTTCATCTATGCCCTTGACATAGACCACTCACATGTCATGTCCAATGCATGTGTGATCCCCTAGCGGATCTCCCTCCATGTCCTTGACATGGAATTCTCATCAAATCTTATTTCTTCTCTTATGCACACCTTTAATACTTCAACTAAAAGCCTAGCAATGTATTCATTCAAATTACATCATCTTAACATTGTAATCAAAATTTTATGATTTGTGATGGTTAAAGCTCAAACTAACTATACAATATCATGATAAACATATTATAGTGTGAATTAACAAACTATATTATAGTATAATATATATGTTATATTATAATTTACTATAATATAATATGTCTAACATTTCACCTCATTAGAATCACTTAAAAAGAACAAATAACAAACTTTTCTCAAAATATGAATAATGTTCATTTTGGATGTAAAATTGTTATTTTTCTATTAGAAATGGTACAAAATGGCATAATTTTGGTGTTGCTTCTTGGTGTGTGCCATGAATTTGGCCAAATTCTTCCATCTCAACCATCAAATTAACATTTTTGTGAGTTTTTACCTAATGTATTATAACAAACTAAAACATACTAAAATGTACAATAATATTTAGTAACACACCGCCACATTCATATATATGTGAAGTTATATTGTTATGTACATTATAATTTAATATGCTTTCATATAATATATTATCTTACATTACACCTTAAAATGAATCACTTTAAGCAAAAATTTTATAAAATTTCATTGAAAAATGAACATTTATTTTGATTGCAAAACTACATTCTTTTGATTAAATAACACACCACCCCAATGATGTTCCTAAAGCTTACCTTAAATTTGGCCAAATCCATCATCTTAATCTATAAATTAATATTTTATGAATAAACACCCCTACATCATACTATAACAAACTAAAATATGCTAAACAACAAGTAGTAATACATAATAGTATGTTATAATGCATAATGCTACACTATGTTATGGAATCCTATATTATAATACACTATAACATATTAAATTATATTATATTATATTGCATATCACATCGCAAGGGATTGCTTAAGATAAAAAATCATAAAATTATTCTAAAAAATAAAAAACTATATATTTTAGTCATTATACATATTTTAAATTGAAACATTATAGGATGATGCCATGCTCTACCTATTATGAATTTGGCCAAAATCCACCATTTTAGAGTCTAAATCAACATTTTTATAAGTAATGCTTGTGTAGGCTCAACTGCATGACTGAAAAATACTAAAATAATTTAAAATGCATAGAACAATATATTATGATATATGATGCTATACTATGATACAACATATAATATTTATTTTGAACATAAAATCTTACTTTTTAGACGACAAGTGGCGAGCACACCTTTGGTACTACAACTTGATTCCCACTTCAAATTTAACAAATTTCATCATCTGATTTATTAAATCAATATTTTTATGATTTATATCAATATAGACTATAGGGCACAATACCATAATATACTAAAACATTTAAAAACATCTTATAACATCCAAAAACACATCATTACATGCTCAAATATATGATGCTACATTATCTTATAATAAATGGTATTATAATATGATTTAGGGTTAGGGTTTAGGGTATTCAAATCTCTAATATTCAAGGAAAGTCTCTTGAAGACATTTTTTTTTTAGCTACCAAAATAATGTTAAGATTAGGTCATTCCTTAGAACTTCTCCTAATGAAATCTTTATTCAAGGTTTAGGGTTTAGGTTTAAGGTTAAAGGTTAGTTTAGGGTATAAGGTTTAGGGTTAGTTTAGGGTTTAGGGTTTAGAGTTTAGGGTTAGTTTAGGGTTTAGGGTTAGTTTAAGGCTTAGGGTTTATGGTTTAGTTTTTGGTGTTTAGGGTTTAGGGTTTAGGGTTGAAGGTTTTAGTGTTTAGGGCTTATGGTTTCAAGGTTTAGGGTTTAGAGTTTAGGATTTTAGGGTTCAGAGTTTAAGGTTTAGGGTTTAGTGTTTAAGGTTTAAGGTTTTTAGGGTTTAGGATTTAGGGTTTCAGGTTTAGGGTTTTGGTTTTAGGTTTAGGGTTTAAGTTTTAGTTTATGGTTTATGATGTTTTTTTAATAGAGAATAAATTCAAATTCAACATTTCTTCTTTTCAATTTCATCAACGAAGTGGCACCCAAATTTTTCTAAGACACAAGCAATGACATTGATCAAGAACGAGCACCCATAGAGCAAATAAAAAACCTTAGTTAAGAGACAGTGCTATTATAAAGACAGTTACATAAGCAACATGCTCGAATGGCCATTCTTGATTTCTCCGGTTCCCATTAGAACCACCCATGCCATTTGAGCAGATTTGCCATCATATCCACGATCTCTCCCTCCACCAACCCCACGGTTGTAACCTTCGATGCTCCTCCCGCCTCCATAAACAACATTTCTCTGACCACCACCTCCATTCCACCAGCACATCCAGATCCACCATAATCACTGCGATAACCACCACCTCTGCCATCCACCATTAGATCTAGACTGTGTCTAGTTGACAGTGATGTTCCTGCCATCAAGGTTTTGCCCATTCTTAGAGTATAGGATTTAGGGTTAGTTTAGGGTTTAAGGTTAGTTTAGAATTTAGGGTTTGGGCTTTAGGGTTTAGGGTTGTAGGTTTTAGGGTTTAGGGTTTATAATTTAAGGTTTACGGTTTAGGGTTTAGGGTTTTAGGGTTAGGGTTTAGGGTTTTAGAGTTTAAGATTTAGGGTTATAGGTTTATGGTTGAGAGTTTAGGGTTTGGGGTTTTTAGGGTTTTTTTAAATAGAGAACAAATTCAAATTAAACATTTCTTTATTTCAATTTCATCAACCAAGTAGCACCCAAAAATTTCTATGACATAAGCAACGACATAGATAAAAAATGGGCACCTTTAGAACAAATCAAAAAACTTAGAAAAGAAGAACCGTATCTACTCTAAAGGCATATTTCCATAAACAATAGATCAGATTAGTCATTCTACAATTTCTCTAGTGTGCATCAGATTCACTCTTGCCTCTCGAGTAGCAGGATCCACCATCATATCCCCGATCTCTCCCTCCACCACCACCACCCTTGTTCTCTCCTGCCTCCACACTCCATAACCTGCTCACCACCTCCATATCCACCCACCACCAAATCCCCACCAAGACTACAATAATTGCCTCTGCATTTGCCTCCCTTCTAGATCCTTATTTGGTGATGTTCTATCATCAAGGTTTTGACCATTATTAGGGTTTAAGGTTAGTTTAGGGTTTAGGGTTAGTTTTGGGTTTAGGGTTTAGGGTTAGTTTAGGGTTTAGGGTTTAGGGTTTAGGGTTTAGGGTTATAGGTTTTAGGGTTTGGGGTTTAGGGTTATAGGTTTTAGGGTTTAGGGTTTAGGATTTAGGGTTTATGGTTTAGTGTTTAGGGTTTAGAATTTTAGGGTTTACAGTTTTGGGTTATGTGTTTAGGGTTTTGGTTTTAAGTTTATGGTTTAAGTTTTAGTTTAGGGTTTAATGTTTTTTTAATGGAGAATAAATTTAGATTCAACATTTCTTATTTTCAATTTCATCAACCAAGTAGAACCCCAAGTTTTCTAAGACACAAGCGATGGCATAGATAAAAAATGGGCACCCATAGAGCAAATTAAAAACCATAGATAAGTAGAATCATCTAGTATAAAGATAGTTCCATAAGTAGTAAATCAGATAACCCGTTCTTCAGTTTCTTTAATTCCCATCAAACCAACCCCACCTCTAGAGTAGTGGGATTCACCATCATATCCCCGATCTCTCCCTCCACTACCCACACGACTGTAACCTCCATCGTTCCTCCCACCTCGATAACCATCACTGCTTCGATCACCACCTCTATATCCACGTCCAAATCCCCCATGCTTGTGATAACTCACGCTCTGCATTTACCTCCAACTCCAGATCTAGACTGAGCCTAGTTGATAGTGATGTTCCTACCTTCAAGGTTCTGCCCATTCTTAGAGTTTAAGGTTTAGGGTTAGTTTAGTGTTTAGGGTTTAGGGTTAATTTTGGGTTTAAGATTTGGGGTTTAGGGTTTAGGGTTTAGGGTTTTTGATTTAGGATTTTAGGGTTTAGGGTTTAGGTTTGTAGGTTTAGTGTTTAAAATTTATGGTTTAGGGTTTTTAGGGTTAATGGTTTAGGGTTTAAAGTTTAGGGGTTTCTTTTAATAGAGAATAAATTCATATTTAACATTTCTTCTTTTTGATTTCATCAACAAGGAAGAATGCCACATTTTCTAAGAAACAAGCGATGACATAGATAAAAAATGAGCACCCATAGAGCAAATAAAAATCTAGATAAGTAGAATTATCTATTATAAAGACACAATTCTATAAGCGCAACAAATCGGATCAAGCGTTCTTGATTTCTCCGGTTTCCATCGAATAACCCCACCTCTCGGTAGTGGGATCTATCATCATATCCACGATCTCTCCCTGCCACCACCATGACCTCAACCTCAGGTCTCTCCTCCCACCTATAACCACCATTGCTCTAGCCACCACCTATATCCACCTACCTCTAGATACCCCACCACCACGCAATAATCACACTTCACCTTGCCTCCATTCCAAATCTAGGACCTAGTTGTTGGTGATGTTCTTGTAGTCAAGGTTTTGCCCAATCTTAGGGTTTAGGGTTTTAGGTTAGTTTTAGGTATAGGGTTTAGGCTTAGTTTAGGGTTTAAGGTTAGTTCAGGGTTTAGGGTATAGGGTTTGGGGTTTAGTGTTGTAGGTTATAAGGTTTAGTTTTTAGGGTTTAGGGTTTAGGGTTTAGGGTTTATAGTTTAGGGTTTAGGGTTTTGGGGTTTAGGGTTTAAGTTTTACAGTTTAGTATTTTAGGATTTAGGGTTTAGGGTTTAGGGTTTAGTGTTTTAGGATTTAGGGTTTAGGTTCTATTTTAGGGTTTAGGGTTAGCTTAGGGTTTAGAGTTTTTTTTTTAAATTAAGTAAACCATTAGTTTTAGGTTTATTTAGTTTATGTAGTATATTTTTTATTTATTTTAGTTTATTTTATTTTTTGTTTTTATTTAAGTTTATTTTTTATTTTTATTTAGTGCAGTTTACTTATTTTAGGTTTATTTATTTTAGTTTAAGTTTTTTATTTTAGTTTATTTTATAGGTTTAAGTTTATTTTTTCGCTGAGTTTTATTATTATTATTTTTTTAGATTTAGGTTTTATTTTTTATTTTTAGGTTTACATTTAAGTTTTAATTTAATTTATTTAGGTTTAGGTTTTAGGTTTTTATTTTAGGTTTCCTTTTAGGTTTTATTTTTTAGTTTAGGTTTAGGTTTATTTTTAGTTTATTTTAGGTTTAGGTTTAGGTTTTACTTATTTTAGTTTAGTTTATTTTATTTAGTTTATTTTGGTCTAGTTTTTATTTTTATTTAGTTTAGTTTATTTATTTTAAGTTTATTTATTTTAGTTTAGGTTTTTTCATTTAGTTCATTTTTAAGGTTTAAGTTTAAGTTAATGTTTTTTTTAAGTTTAGTTTTATTTTCATTTTATTTTTTAGGTTTATATTTTATTTTTATTTTAAGGTTTAGGTTTAGGTTTTTATTTTATAATTTAAGGTTTAGGTTTTAGGTTTTTATTTTATGTTTATTTCTAGGTTTTATTTTTTTAGTTTAGGTTTAGGTTTCTTTTTAGTTTATTTATTTTATTTAGTTTAGGGTTTATGTTTAGTTTATTTTGGGTTTAGGTTTAGGTTTTATTTATTATAGTTTAGTTTATTTTAGTTTATGATTTAGGTTTATTTTATTTTGTTTACTTTGGGTTTAGGTTTTTTTTTTAGTTTAGGGTTTAAGTTTTATTTTTTATTTATTTTTATTTTGTTTTTTAGGTTTAGGTTTTTATTTAGTTGTTATTTTATTTTATTCTTGGTTTATTTTATTTTTATCTTACGTTTGGTTTTTTATTTATTTAGGTTTTTTAATTTTAGGTTTATTTTAATTATTAGTTTAGATTAGGTTTTTATTTTTTTTATTTTTTGTTTAGATTTTATTTTATTTTATTTTTTATATCTAGGTTTAAGTTTAGGTTTAGGTTTTAGCTTTAGTTTTTATTTTATTTTATTTTATTTAGGCTTATTTTTTTTATTTTATTTTTAGGTTTAATTTAGTTTAGGTGTAGGTTTTAAGGTTTTTAGGGTTTAGGGTTTAGGGTTTAGGGTTTAGGGTTTGGGGTTTAGGGTTTAGGGTTTGGAGTTGTATGTTTTAGGTTTAGGGTTTAGGGATTAGGGTTTTGAGTTTAGGCTTCATGGATAGTTTTAGCATTTAGGGTTTAGGGTTATGGTTTTATTTTTATTATTTTTTGTTTTTTAATATTTTAATTCTTTTAAAATAAGTAAACTAAATAGTTTAGGGTTATTTAGTTTATTTTTTTTTATTTTTAGTTTATTTTATTTTTTATTTTGATTTAGGTTTAGTTTTATTTTTATTTAGTTTGTTTATTTACTTTAAGTTTATTTATTTTGTTTAAGTTTTTTATTTTAGTTTATTTTTTGGTTTAGGATTAGGTTTAGGTTTATTTTTTAGTTTAGTTTTCTTTTTATTATATTTTTTTTGGTTTCACTTTTATTTTTTATTTTAGGTTTAGGTTTAGGTTATATTTATTTCAGTTTGGTTTATTTTAGTTTATGCTTTTTATTTTATTTAGGTTTAGGTTTTTTTTTTTTTTTTTTTTTTTTTTTAATTTAGTTTAGGTTTATTTATTATTTTTTTAGGTTTTATTTTTAGGCTTATTATTTAGGTTGGTTTTATTTAGTTTTCTTTTATTTTATTTTATTTTAGGATTAGTTTTAATTTTATTTAGATTTTCATTTTTAGTTTAGTTTAGGTTAATTTATTTTATTTTACTTTAGTTTTATTTTTTATTCTATTTTCTTTTTAGGTTTAGGTTTAGGTTTAGGTTTAGGTTTTTATTTAGGTTTTTATTTTATTTTATTATTCTATTTATTTTAGTTCAAGTTTTTTTATATATTTTATTTTTGGGTTTTATTTACTTTAGGTTTAGTTTTTTAGGCTTTTAGGGTGTAAGGTTTAGGGTTTAGGGCTTAGGGTTTAGGGTTTGGTGTTTAGGGTTTAGGATTTAGGGTAGTAGATTTTAGTGTTTAGGGTTTAGGGTTTAGAGTTTAGGGTTTAGGATTTTGGGTTTAAGGTTATAGGGTTTAAGGTTTAGGGTTTAGGGTTGTAAGTTTAAGGTTTATGTATTTTTTATTTTTATTTATTTTTTAGTTTAGGTTTTTATTTTATTTTATTTTAGGTTTAATTTATGTTTATTTTATGTTTATTTTTTATTTTATTCAGGTTTTTTCTTCTTAGGTATAATTTATTTTTTAGTTTTGTTTAGGTTTGTATTTATTATATTTTAGTTTATTTTTATTTTTATTTTATTTTATTTTAAAGGTATTTTTATTTATTTTATTTTTAGGTTTTATTTTATTTAGGTTTAGGTATTTAGGTTTTTAGGGTTTAGGGTTTAGGGTTTTTTGGTTTAGGGTTTAGTGTTAGGGTTTAGGGTTTAGGGTTTAAGGTTTTGGGTTTAAGGTTTAGGGTTTTAGTATTTAGGGTTTAGGGTTTTAGGGTTTAAGGTTTAGGGTTAGCTTAATGTTTAGGTTTTAGGGTTTTGTATTTTTATGGTTTAGGGTTTAGGGTTTAGGGTTTTAGGGTTTAGGGTTTAGGGTTTATGGTTAGTTTTAGGGTTTAGGGTGTAGGGTTTTTCTTTTAAAAAAATTAAGTAAACTAGTAGGTTTAGGTTTATTTAGTTTATTTTTATTTATTTTAGTTTAGTTTATTTTATTTATTTTTATTTTGGTCTAGTTTTTATTTTTATTTAGTTTAGTTTATTTATTTTAAGTTTATTTATTTTAGTTTAGGTTTTTTAATTTAGTTCATTTTTAAGGTTTAAGTTTAGGTTTATGTTTTTTTAGTTTAGTTTTATTTTTATTTTATTTTTTAGGTTTATATTTTATTTTTTATTTTAAGGTTTAGGTTTAGGTTTTTATTTTATATTTTTAGGTTTAGGTTTTAGGTTTTTATTTTATGTTTATTTCTAGGTTTTATTTCTTTAGTTTAGGTTTAGGTTTCTTTTTAGTTTATTTATTTTATTTAGTTTAGGGTTTATGTTTAGTTTATTTTAGTTTACGTTTAGGTTTATTTTATTTTGTTTACTTTGGGTTTAGGTTTTTTTTTTTAGTTTAGGGTTTAAGTTTTATTTTTTATTTATTTTTAGTTTTGTTTTTTAGGTTTAGGTTTTTATTTAATTGTTATTTTATTTTATTTTAGTTTATTTTATTTTTATCTTACGTTTGGTTTTTTATTTATTTAGGTTTTTTACTTTTAGGTTTATTTTAATTTTTAGTTTTGATTAGGTTTTTATTTTTTTTTATTTTGTTTAGATTTTATTTTATTTTATTTTTTCGATTTAGGTTTAAGTTTAGGTTTAGGTTTGACTTTAGTTTTATTTTATTTTATTTAGGTTTATTTTTATTTTAGGTTTAATTTAGTTTAGGTGTAGGTTTAGGTTTTAGGGTTTAGGGTTTAGTGTTTAGGGTTTATGGTTTGGGGCTTAGGGTTTAGGGTTTAGAGTTGTATGTTTTAGGGTTTAGGGTTTAGGGTTTAGGGTTTAGGGTTTAGGGTTTTAAGTTTAGGGTTTAGGGATTAGGGTTTAGAGTTTAGGCTTCATGGATAGTTTTAGCATTTAGGGTTTAGGGTTATGGTTTTATTTTTATTATTTTTTATTTTTTAATATTTTAATTCTTTTAAAATAAGTAAACGTAAGTTTAGGTTTATTTAGTTTATTTTTTGTTTATTTTAGTTTATTTTATTTTTTATTTTGATTTAGGTTTAGTTATATATTTATTTAGTTTTGTTTATTTACTTTAGGTTTATTTATTTTTGTTTAAGTTTTTATTTTAGTTTATTTTTTGTTTGGGTTTAGGTTTAGGTTTATTTTTTAATTTAGTTTTCTTTTTCTTATATTTTTTTGGTTTCAGTTTTATTTTTTATTTTAGGTTCAGTTTGTTTTATTTTAGTTTATGCATAGGTTTACTTTATTTTTATTTAGGTTTAGGTTTTTTTTTTAATTTAAGGTTTAGGTTTTATTTATTATTTTTAGGTTTATTTTTAGGCTTATTATTTAGGTTAAGGTTTTATTTAGTTTTCTTTCATTTTATTTTATTTTAGGATTAGTTTTTATTTTATTTAGATTTTTCATTTTTTTTAGTTTAGTTTAGGTTCTTATTTATTTTATTTTACTTTAGTTTTTAATTTTTTATTCTATTTTCTTTTTAGGTTTAGGTTTAGGTTTAGGTTTAGGTTTTTATTTAGGTTTTTATTTTATTTTGGTTCAGGTTTTTTTATATATCTTATTTTTGGGTTTTATTTACTTTAGGTTTAGGTTTTTAGGTTTTCAGGGTTTAGGGTTTAGGGTTTAGGGCTTAGGGTTTAGGGTTTGGTGTTTAGGGTTTAGGGTTTAGTAGTAGATTTTAGGGTTTAGGGTTTAGAGTTTAGGGTTTAGGATTTTGGGTTTAGGGTTTCAGGGTTTAAGGTTTAGGGTTTAGGGTTGTAAATTTAAGGTATATGTATTTTTTATTTTTTTAATTTTAATTTTTTAAAAATTAAGTAAACTGGTTGGTTTAGGTTTATTAAGTTTATTTTTTATTTATTTTATTTTATTTTATTTTTATTTTAATTTCAGTTTATTTATTTTAGGTTTATTTATTGTAGTTTATTTTTTAGGTTTAGGATTAGGTTCAGATTTTTATTTTATTTTTTTATGTTTAGGTTTTAGGTTTTTATTTTAGGTTTATTTTTAGGTATTATTTTTTTACTTTAGTTTTAGGTTTATTTTTAATTTATATTATTTTATTTAGTTTAGGGTTTATGTTTAGTTTATTTTAGGTTTAAGTTTAGGTTTTTTTTTTAATTTTAGTTTACTTTAATTATAGTTTAGGTTTAGGTTTGTTTTTTATTTTGTTTATTTTTGGTTTAGTTTTTTTTTAAGTTTAAGGTTTAGATTTTAATTTCTATTTATTTTTAAGTTTTATTTTTACGTTTATTTTTTAGGTTTAGGTTTTTATTTAGTTTTTAATTTATTTTATTTTGGGTTTTTTATTTTTATTTTTTGTTTAGTTTTAATTTTATTTAGGTTTTTTATTTTTAGGTTTATTTTATTTTTTCATTTAGTTTAGCTTTTTATTTATTTTATTATATTTTAGGTTTAGGTTTAGGTATAGGTTTAAGTTTAGGTTTAGGTTTTAGTTTAGGATTTTATTTTATTTTAGTATTTATTTAATTTTGGTTTAGGTTTTTAGGTTTTTAGGTTTTTAAGTTTTTAGGTTTTAGGGATTAGGTTTTAGGGTTTAGGGTTTAGGGTTATAAGTTTTAGGGTTTAGGGTTTAGGTTTAGGGTTTAGGGTATAGTGTTTAGGATTTAAAGTTTAGGGTTTTAGGGTTTAGGGTTGTAGGTTTAGGGTTTAGGGTTAATTTTAGGGTATAGGGTTTAGGGTTATGGTTTTATTTTTTTTATTTTTAGAGTTTAAGGTTTTTGGTTTGGGGTTAGATTTTAGGTTTAGGGTTCATGTTTTAGTTTAGGGTTTATGGTTTTTTATTTTTTTTAACAGACAACAAATTTAGATTCAACATTTCTTCTTTTGATTTCATCAACCAAGTAACACTCCAGGTTTTCTAAGGTATAAATGATGACATAGATAAAAATGAGCTTCGCAAATCAAAACACAGATAACTAGAACCATCTCTATTATAAAAAAATAATTCCATAAGCAGTAGATCGGATCGACCATTCGTCAGTTTCTCTAGTTCCTGTCAGAACCTCCTAAGCCTCTTGAGTAGTGGGATCCACCATTATATCCATTTCTCCCTCACCACCATCACCTCGTCGTTCCTCCCACCTTCATAATCACCACTGCTCCGACCACCACCTCCATATCCACCAGTATCTCCAGATCCCCAACCACCATTGCGATAACCACCGCCTTCGCCTTCGTCTCCACCACTAGGTCTAGATTAAGCATGGTAGACGGTGGTGTTCCTTCCATCAAGGTTCTGCCCATTCTTAGGGTTTAGGTTTATTAGGTTTTAAGGTTTAGGTTTATTTTTTTATTTATTTAGTTACTTTAGGTTTAGGTTTAGGTTTAGGGTTTAGGGCTTAGGATTTAGGGTTTAGGGTTTAAGGCTTTGGGTTTAAGGTTTAGGGTTTAGGGTTTTAGGGTTTACACTTTGGATTTAGGGTTTAGGGTTAAGGTTTAGGGTTTAGGGTTTAGGGTTTTTTAGGGTTTAGAGCTTAGGGTTCAAGGTTGTAGGTTTAGTGTTATAGGTTTAGGGTTTAGGGTTTAGGGTTAGTTATAGGGTTAGGGTTTTTTTAAATTAAGTAAACCGATAAGTTTAGTATTTTATTTATTTTAGGTTTTTTATTTTAGTTTAGGTTTTTTATTTTAGTCTATTTTTTCTGGTTTAGGTTTAGGTTTATTTTTTAAGAGAGTTTTATTTTTATTTTATTTTTTAAGTTTAGGTTTTTAGGTTTTAGAGTTTAGGGTTTAGGATTTAGGTTTAGGGTTTTAAGATTTAGGATTAGATTTAGGGTTAAAGGTTTAGTGTTTAGGCTTTAGGGTTTAGGGTTTTTAGGATTTAAGGTTTAGGGTTTTGGGTTTAGGGTTTAGGGTTTAGGGTTAAGGTTTTAGTTTAGGGTTTATGGTTTTGGTTTTGGGGTTTAGGGTTAAGGGTTTTTATTTTCTTTATTTTATTTTTTTAGGGTTTAAGGTTTAGGATTTGGGTTTTAGTTTTATAGTTCAAGATTTAGTTTAGGTTTATTTTTAAATTAAGTAAAGTTGGTAGGTTTAGGTTTTTTTTTAGTTTATTTTTAGGGCTTAGGGTTTAGAGTTTGGGGTTAGGTTAGGGTTCAGGTTTTCTTTTTAAAAGAAGAAAAATTAGGTAAACCAGTAGGTTTTGGCTTATTTAATTTATTTTTATTTATTTTAGTTTATTTTATTTTTTATATTTCTTTATGTTTATTTTTTATTTTTATTTAGTTTATTTTATTTATTATCAATTTATTTATTTTTTTAGGTTTTTTATTATAGTTTATTTTTAGCTTTAGGTTTAGGTTTTTTTTAGTTGAGTTTTATTTTTGTTTTAATTTTAGGTTTATGTTTAGGTTTTATTTTTTATTATTATTTAATTTTATTTAGGTTTAAAAATTTTATTTATTTTATTTTTGGGTTTATTTAGTTTAGGGTTTAGGGTTTAGGGTTTAGGGTTAGGGTTTAGGGTTTAAGGTTTAGGGTTTAGTGTTTAGGCTTTAGGGTTTAGGATTTTTAGGTTTAGGGTTAGCTTAAGGTGTAGGGTTTAGGGTTTAGGGATTAAGGTTTTAAGTTTAGGATTTAGGGTTTAGGGTTAATTTTAGGGTTTAGGGTTTAGGGTTTAGGGTTTAGGATTTAGGGTTGAGGGTTTAGGGTTTAGGTTTAAGTTTTATTCATATTAATTTAATTTTAGTTTAGTTTATTTTAGTTTAGGTTTGGTTTATTTTATTTTGTATATTTTAGGTTTTAGGGATTTTTTTTTAGTTTAAGGATTTGGTTTAATTTTTTATTTAGTTTTAGGTTTATTTTTATGTTTATTTTTTTGGTTTAGGTTTTTATTTTATTTTATTAGTATTTTTGTTTAGTTTTTATTTTATTTAGGTTTTATTATTTTTAGGTCTTTTACTTTTTTATTTAGTTTAGGTTTTATTTATTATATTTTAGTTTAATTTTTAATTTTTATTTTATTATATTTTTAGGTTTAGGTTTAGATTTGGGTTTATGTGTTAGCTTAGGTTTTTATTTTATTTAGGTTTAGGTTTTTAATTTATTTTATTTTAGGTTTTATTTAGTTTTGGTTTAAGTTTTTAGGTTTTAGGGTTTAAGGATTAGGGTTTAGGGTTTAGGGTTGTAGGTTTTAGGGTTTAGTGTTTAGGGTTTAGGGTTTTGGATTTAGGGTTTAAGGTTGAGTGTTTTAGGGTTTAGGGTTTAGGGTTTATGGTTGTAGGTTTTTGGTTTATGATTTATGGTTTAAGGTTAGTTTTAGGGTTTAGAGTTAAGGGTTAGAGTTTTTTAAATTTTTTTTGTGATTTTTTAAAATTTTTTAAGTTTGGGATTTAGGGTTTAGGGTCTTGATTTTAGGTTTAGGGTTCAAGTTTTAATTTAGGGTTTAGGGTTTTGGTTTTTTTCTAATAGAGAATAAATTAGATTTAACATTTTTCATTTTGATTTCATTCAACCAAGTAACTAGTTTTCTATGACACTGGCGAAGACATAGATAAAAAATGAGCACATAGAAAATCAAAACCCTAGATAACTAGAATTGTCTTTCTTGTAAACAGTTCCATAAATAGGTCGGATCGACCATTCTTGATTTCTCCAATTCCCCCGAACCACCTCGACCTCTTGAGTGGCGGGATCCACCATCATATCATCTATCTCGCCACCACCAGGCTAACCTCCTTCACTCCTCCGCATAACCACCACCAACCACCACCTCCATATCTACCCGGCACCTCAAATCCCCACCACCCATTTGCAATAATGGCTACTCTGCCTTCTCCACCATTAGATCTAGGCGAGCTAGTTGTGGTGATGCTCTCGCCATGGTTTTACCCATTCTTAGGGTTTAAGTTTATGTTAAGGTTTATTAAGTTTTAAGGTTTAGGTGTATTTTTTAATTTATTTAGTTACTTTAAGTTTAGGTTAAGGGTTTTTATTTTTTTTTTTTTATTTTTATTTTTTATTTTTTATTTTTTTATTTTTTATTTTTTTATTTTTTTTATTTTTTTTTTTATTTTTTATTTTTATTTTTTTAGGGTTTAAGGTTTAGAGTTTATAGTTTAGGGTTTAAGGTTTTATGGTTTATGCTTAAAGGGTTTAGAGTTTAGGGTTCGGGTTTAGGGTTTAGGTTTAGGCTTTAGGCTTTAGGGTTTAGGGTTTAGGGTTTAGGGTTTAGTGTTGTAGGTTTAATGTTGTAGGTTTAGGTTAGTTTTAGGGTTTAATATTTAGGGTTTAGGGTAAGGATTAAGGGTTTAGGGGTTTTTTTAAAATTAAGTACACTTGTAGGTTTAGGTTTATTTAGTTTACTTAGTTTATTTTTTACTTATTTCAATGTTTATATAATTTTTTAAAGTTTATTTTTTATTTTTATTTTGTTTAGTTATTTATTTCAGTTTAGGTTTTTTATTTTAGTTTATTTTTTAGGTTTAGGCTTAGGTTTAGGTTTATTTTTTAGTTGAGTTTTACTTTTATTTTATATTTTAGGTTTAGGTTTTTAGGTTTTAGGGTTTAGAGTTTAGGGTTTAGGGCTTAGGGCTTAAGGTTTAGGGTTTTAGGATTTAGGATTAAAGGGTTTTATGGTTTAGGGTTTAGGGTTTAGGGTTTAAGGTTTAGGGTTTAGTTTAGGGTTTATGGTTTAGTGTTTAGGCTTTAGGGTTTAGGGTTTAGGGTTTTTAGGTTTAGGGTTTAGGGTTTATGGTTTTGGGTTTAGGGTTTTAGGGTTTAGGGTTGTTGGTTTAGGGTTTATGGTAGGGTTATATACTATTTTATTTTATGTTTTTAAGGGTTTGGGGTTTAGGTTATAGGTTTGGTGTTCATGTTTTAATTTAAAATTAATTTTAAATTAAGTAAATCGATAGGTTTAGATTTTCTTAGTCTATTTTAGGGTTTAGGGTTGACATTTTTTAAAAAAAAAATTATGTAAATCAGTAGGTTCAGGTTTATTTTTTTATTTAGTTTATCTTATTTTTATTTTTATATATGTTTATTTTTAATATTTATTTAGTTTAGCTTATTTATTTTAGGTTTATTTATTTTAGTTTAGGTTTTTTTGTTTTAGTTTATTTTTTAGGTTTAGGTTTAGGTTTATTTTTTAGTCGAGTTTTATTTTCTTGGTTTAGATTTTATTTTTTATTTTTAGGTTTATGTTTTTGTTTTTACTTTATTTTTTAGGTTTAGGTTGGAGATTTTTATTTTAGTTTTATTTTTAGGTTTTATTTTTTGTTTAGGTTTATTTTTAGTTCATTTTATTTTATTTAATTTAGGTTTTGGTTTAGGTTTAGTTTATTTTAGGTTTAGGTTCTATTTATTTTGTTTATTTTATTTTTATTTTTATTTTAGGTTTAGGTTTTTTTTAGTTTAGGGTTTAGGTTTTTTTTATTTATTTTTATGTTTTATTTATAGGTTTATTTTTTAAGTTTCAATTGTTATTTAATTTTTATTTATTTTTATAATAGGCTTATTTTATGTTTATTTTATTTTTATTTTATGTTTAAATTTTATTTTATTTAGGTTTTTTATTCTTACGTTTATTTTATTTTTAATTTAATTTAGGTTATTATTTATTTTATTTAGTTCATTTTTATTATTTTATTTTATTTTATTTTTAGGTTTAGGTTTTAATTTAGGTTTTAATTTTATTTTAATTTATTTTTTATTTAGGTTTATGCTTTTTTATGAGTTTATCTTCAGGTTTTATTTTGTTTAGGTTTAGGTTTTTAGGTTTTTAGGGTTTATGGTTTAGGGTTTGGGTTTAAGGTTTAGGGTTTAAGGTTTTAGGGTTTAGGGTTTTAGGGTTTAGGCATTTGGATTATGGTTCAAGGTTTAGGGTTTAAGGTTTAGGCTTTATGGTTTGGGGTTTTTAAGGTTTAGTATTTATGGTTTAGGGTTAGCTTAGGGTTTAGGGTTTACAATTTTATGTTTTTTGGGTTTAGGGTTTAAGGTTGTAAGTTTAGGGTTTAGGGTTTAGGGTTAGTTTTAGGGTTTAAGGTTTAGGGTTTAGGATTTAGGGTTTAGAGCTTAGGGATTAGGGTTAAGGGGGTTTTTTTAATAAAGTAAACTGGTAGGTTTAGGTTTATTTAGTTTATTTTATTTTTTATTTTTATTTAAGTTTAATTTTTATTTTTATTTAGTTTAGTTTATTTCTTTTAGTTTAAGTTTTTTATTTTGGTTCACTTTTTAGGTTGAGGTTTAAGTTTATGCAAATTTTTTAGTATAATTTTATTTTTATCTTATTTTTCAAGTTTAGGTTTTATTTTTCTATTTTAAGGTTTAGGTTTAGGTTTTTATTTTATTTTTGTAGGTTTTGGTTTTAAGTTTTAATTTTAGGTTTATTTTTAGGTTTTATTTTTTAGTTTAGGTTTAGGTTTAGGCTCACGTTTAGTTTATTTTAGGTTTAGGTTTAGGTTTTTTTTTTATTTTGGTTTAGTTTAATTTAGTTTAGGTTTAGGTTAATATAATTTTTATTTTAGGCTTAAGTTTTTTTTAGATTTATTATTAGGTTTTATTTATAGGTTTTTTATTTAGGTTTAGGTTTTTATTTAGTTTTTATTTTATTTTATTTTTTATTTATTTTATTTTTATTTTAGGTTTAGTTTTTATTTTATTTATGTTTTTTATTTTTTCATTTAGTTTAGGTTTTTATTTATTTTATTTTAGTTCAGTCTTTATTTTTTATTTTATTTCCTTTTTAGGTGTAAGTTTAAGTTTAGTTTATGTTTTTATTTTATTTTATTTTTTATTTTAGTTTAGGTTGTTTATTTATTTTATTTGTAAGTTTTATTTAGTTTAGGTTTAGGTTTTTAGCTTTTTAGGAATTATAATTTAGTGTTTAGGGTTAGTTTAGGGTTTGGGATTAAGGGTTTGGGGTTTAAGGTTTAGGGATATAGATTTTAGGGTTTAGGGTTTATGGTTAGGGTTATATTTTATTTAATTTTATGTTTTTTATGGTTTGGGCTTTAGGTTATAGATTTAGGGTTCAGGTTTTAGTTTAAGTTTAATTTTAAATTTAGTAAGCTAATAGGTTTAGATTTTTTTTAGTTTATTTTTAAGGTTTAGGGTTGAGGTTTTTTCTTAAAAAAATATGTAAATCTGTAGGTTCAGAGTTATTTAGTTTATTTAGTTTATCTAATCTTTTATTTTTATTTATGTTTATTTTTTATATATATTTAGTTTAGCTTATTTATTTTAGGTTTATTTATTTTAGTTTAGGGTTTTTATTTTAGTTTATCTTTTAGGTTTAAGTTTAGGTTTAGGTTTATTTTTTAGTTGAGTTTTATTTTCTTAGTTTAGGTTTAGGTTTTTACTTTATTTTTTTAGATTTAGGTTTTAGGTTTTTATTTTAGGTTTATTTTTAATTTTTTTTTAGTTTAGGTTAATTTTTAGTTTATTTTATTTTAGGTTTAGGTTTAGGTTTAGTTTATTTTAGGTTTAGGTTCTATTTATTTTAGTTTAGTTTATTTATGTGTAGGTTTATGTTTATTTTAATTTGTTTATTTAATTTAGGTTTTTTATTCTTACATTTATTTTAATTTTAGTTTAATTTAGGTTATTATTTATTTTATTTTAGTTTATTTTTATTAGTTATTTTATTTTATTTTTAGGCTTAGGTTTTAATGTAATTTATTTTATTTTTTATTTAGGTTTAGGTTTTTTTATGTATTTTATCTTTATGTTTTATTTAATTTAGGTTTAGGTTTTTAGGTTTTTAGGGTTTGGGGTTTAGGGTTTAGGTTTAAGGTTTAGGGTTTAAGGTTTTAGGGTTTAGGATTTTAGGGTTCAAGCTTTTGGATTATGGTTCAGGGTTTAGGCATTATGGTTTAGGGTTTTTAGGGTTTACCATTTAGGGTTAGCTTAGGGTTTACGGTTTATGATTCTGTGTTTTTTAGGGTTTAGGGTTTAAGTTTGTAGGTTTAGGGTTAGTTTTAGGGTTTAAGGTTTAGGGTTTAGGGTTTAGGATTTAGGGTTTAGGGCTTAGGGTTTAAGATTAAGGCATTTTTTTAATTAAGTAAATTGGTAGGTTTAGGTTTATTTAGTTTATTTTATTTTTTATTTCATTTAAGGCTTGTTGTTGTCGTTGTTGTTGTTGTTATTGTATTTAAGTTTATTTTTTATTTTTATTTAGTTTTATTTATTTCTTTTAGTTTAGGTTTTTTATTTTTGTTCACTTTTTAGGTTAAGTTTAAGTTTATGCTAATTTTTTAGTATAGTTTTTTTTCAGGTTTAGGTTATATTTTTTATTTTAAGATTTAGGTTTAGGTTTTTATTTTATTTTTAGGTTTAGGCTTTAGGTTTTTATTTTAGGTTTATTTTTAGGTTTTATTTTTTAGTTTAGGTTTAGGTTTATTTTTAGTTTATTTTATTTTTTATTTTAGTTTGGGTTTAGGCTCTAGTTTAGTTTATTTTAGGTTTAGGTTTATTTTGGTTTTTATATTTTAGGTTTTAGTTTAATTTATTTTTATTTTAGGTTTAGGTTTTTTAGATTTATTTTCAGGTTTTATTTTTAGGTTTATTATTTAGGTTTAGGTTTTTATTTTATTTTATTTTATTTTATTTTTATTTTAGGTTTAATTTTGATTTTATTTATGTTTTTTATTTTTTTAGTTTAGCTTAGGTTTTTATTTATTTTATTTTATTTTAGTTTTAGTTTTTATTTTATTTCCTTTTTAGGTGTAGGTTTAAGTTTTAGTTTATGTTTTTATTTTATTTTATTTTTTTATTTTGGTTTAGGTTTTTTATTTATTTTAAGTTTATTTAGTTTAGGTTTAGGTTTTTAGCTTTTTTAATTATTTAGGTTTAGGGTTTAGGGTTATTTAGGGTTTGAATTTAGGGTTTGGTTTAGGGTTTAGATAGGGTTTAGAGTTTAGGTTTAAGTTTAGGGATTAGGGTTTAGGGTTTAGGTTTAGGTTTAGGGTTTAGGATTAGGATTAGTTTAGTTTAGTTTAGGTTTAAGTTTAGTTAGGGTTTAGGTTTAGGTTTAGTTTAGGTTTAGTTAGTTTAGGTTTAGGTTTTTATGGTTTAGGGTTTAGTTTTAGGGTTTAAGTTTAGGATTAGGGATTAGTTTTAGTTTTAGTTTAGGGTTTAGGGTTAATTTTAGGTTTAGGGTTAGTTATAGTGTTTATTTTATTTTTAAATTAAGTAAACATGTAGGTTTTGGTTTATTTAGTTAATTTTTTATTTAATTTAGTTTATTTTTATTTTGATTTAGGTTTAATTTTATTTTTATTTAGTTTAGTTTAGGATTTATATTTTAGTTTATTTTTTAAGTTTATGTTTAGGTTTAGGTTTATTTTTTAGTTTAGTTATATTTTATTTTTTAGGTCTCAATTTTTTTTATGTTTAGGTTATGGTTTTAATTTTCTTTTTTAAGTATAGATTTTAGGTTTTAATTTTAATTTTTTAGGTATAGGTTTTAATGTTTTTATTTTAAAGTTTTATTTTTAGTTTAGGTTTAGTTTTAGTTTTAGTTTATTTTATTTTATTTAGTTTAGGTTTAGGTTTAGGTTTAGTTTATTTGAGGTTTAGGTTTAGGTTTTATTTATTTTAGTTTAGGTTTATGTTTATTTTATTTTTATTTTAGGTTAGATTTTTTTTTTAGTTTAGGGTTTAGATTTTTTTTAGGATTACTATTTATGTTTAGGATTTTATTTAGTTTTTATTTTATATTATTTTAGATTTATTTTATCTTTATTTTAGGTTTAATTTTTATTTTATTTAGGTTTTTTATTTTCTATTTTAGTTTAGGTTTTTATTTATTTATTTTAGTTTAGTCATTATTTTATATATTTTTTTAGGTTTAGGTTTAGGTTTTAGTTTATGTTTTTATTTTATTTTATTTTTTAATTTATTTAAGTTTAGGTTTTCTAATTTATTTTGTTTTTAGGTTTTATTTAGTTTAGGTGTAGGTTTTTAGGTTTTTTGGTTTTAGAGTTTAGGGTTTAGGGTTTAGAGTTTTATGGTTTATGGCTTAGGGTTTAGGGTTTAGGGTTTGGGGTTTAGGGTTTCGAGTTTAGGGTTGTAGATTTTAGGGTTTAGGGAGGTTAGGTTTAGGGTTTTAGTTTAGGGTTTTAGGTTAGGGTTTATTATTTATTTTAGTTTAGGGTTTAGGTTTAGGGTTGAGGTTTAGGTTTTAGGTTTAGGGTTTAGGGCTCAATGTTTAGCTTTAGAGACTTTTAGGGTTTAGGTTCTTACAAAGTAGGTTATTTTAGGGTTTAGAGTTTAACTTTAGGTTTAGGGTTTTAGGTTTAGGTTTTATTATTTTAGTTTAGGTTTAGTTTAGTTTAGGGTTTAGTATTTTAGTTTAGTTTAGTGTTTAGTTAGTCTTAGTTTAGGTTTATTTAGTGTTTACATTTATAGTTTAGGTTTAGTTTAGGTTTAGTTTTAGTTTATTTTATAAAATTAAAGGATATATTTTATTTATTTAGTTTATAGTTTATTTTTATATTTTATTTAGGTTTAGGGTTTAGGGTTTAAGGTTTAGTGTTTATTTAGGTTTAGGTTTAGGTTTAGGTTTAAGGTTTATAGTATAGGTTCTGATTTAGGGTTAGTTTAAGGTTTAGTTTCTTTAGGTTTAGCTTTAGAGTTTATAGTTTAGTTTAGGGTTGGTTTAGTTTAAGTTTAGGGTTTAGGTTTAGATTAATGTTATTATTTAGGGTTTAGGGTTTCTTTATTTTAGGTTTAGAGTTTAGTTTAGGTTTAATATTTAGCTTTAGGTTTAAGTTTTATTTATAGTTTTTTAATTTATTTAGGTTTATGGTTAGTTTTAGGTTAGTTTAACATTTATTTAAACTTTAGGTTTAAGGTTTTAGGGTTTAGGTTAATTTAGGTTTAGGGTTTAGTGTTTAGTTTAGGTTTAGGAGTTTAGGGTTTAGGTTTAAGGTTTAAAGTTTAGTGTTAGTTTAGGGTTAGTTTAAAGTTTAGGGTTTAGGCTTTAGATTTAGGAGTTTAGGTTTAGTTTAGGTTTATTTTAGTTTAGGTTTAAGTTTTATTTAGGTTTAAGTTTTAGTGTTTAGGTTTAGAGTTTAAGTTTAGAGTTTAGGGTTTAGGGTTTTAGGTTGAGTTTAGGAGTTTAAAACTTAGTATTTATTTTAGGTTTAGGTTTATTTAGGTTTAGTTAGGTTTATAGTTTTATTTAGTTTAGGTTTATACTTTTAGGTTTAGACTTATTAGGTTTATAGTTTAGGTTTAGGTTTAGGTTAGTTTAGGTTTAGGGTTAGTGTTAGGGTTACTATTAGGTTTAGGGTTTTTGGGTTTACGATTTGGGTTTAGGGTTTAGGGTTTATGGTTTAGGGTTTATGTTTTAGGGTTTTAGGGTTTATGCTTCTAGGGTTTAGGGTTTATAGTTTAGGGTTTTTTAGGGTGTAGGGTTTAGGGTTGTAGATTTAGGGTTGTAAGTTTAGGGTTTAGGGTTCAGGGTTTAGGATTTAGGGTGTAAGGTTTTTTTAAAAAAAATAAAACTAAGTAAATTTGTAGGTTTAGGTTTTTTTAGTATATTTTATTTATTTTTATTTATTTTAGTTTACTTTATTTTTTATTTATCTTTAAGTTTATTTTTTTAATTTTTTTAGTGTAGTTTATTTATTTAAGTTTAGGTTTTTATTTTAGTTTATTTTTTAGGTTTAGGTTTATTTTTTAGTTGAGTTTTATTTTTATTTTATTTTTATTTTTAGGTTTTAGTTTTTATTTTAAGGTTTAGGTTTATATTTTTATTTTATTTTTTTAGTTTTAGGTTTTAGGTTTTTATTTTAGGTTCAATTTTATGTTTTATTTTTAGTTTAGGTTTAAGGGATTTTTAGTTTATTTTATTTTATTTTTAATTTTGGTTTTGGTTTAGGTTTAGGCTTAGTTTTATTTAATTTTGTCTAGTTTACTATAGTTTAGGTTTTGGTTTATTTTATTTTATTTATTTTATTTTTATTTTAGTTTTTTTTCATTTAGGGTTTAGGTTTTATTTTTTATTTATTTTTAGGTTTAGGTTTTTATTCAGTTTTTATTTTATTTTATTTTAAGTTTAGTTTTTATTTTATTTAGGTCTTTTATTCTTCAATTAATTTAATTTTTTTTAGTTTAATTTAGGTTTTTATTTATTTTATTTTAGTATTCTTTTATTTTTTTATTTTTTTAAATTTAGTTTAGGTTTTAGTTTTGGTTTTTATTTTATTATTTTATTTTTTAATTTAATTTATGTTTTGGTTTTTTGTTTAATTTATTTTTAGGTTTTAGATAGTTTAGGTTTAGGTTTTTAGGTTTTTAGGGTTTAGGGTTTAGGGTTTAGGGTTTAGGGTTTAGTTTTAGGGTTTAGGGTTTTAATGTTTAGGGTTTAGGGTTTAGGGTTTAGGGTTTTTAGGTTTGAGGGTTTAGGCTTTAGGGTTTAGGGTTTAGGGTTTAGGGTTTAGAGTTTTTTATTTTAAATTAAGTAAACCGGTAGTTTAGGCTTATGTAGTTTGCTTAGTTTATCTTTAATTTATTTTAGTTTATTTTATTTTTTATTTTTATTTAAGTTTGTTTTTTATTTTTATTTAGTTTAGTTTATTTATTTTTTGGTTTATTTATTTTAGTTTAGGTATTTTATTTCAGTTTATTTTTTAGGTTTAGATTTAGGTTTATGTTTCTTTTTTAGTTTAGTTTTATTTTTTTTTTTTTATGTTTAGCTTTTTTTTAAGGTTTAGGCTTAGGTTTTTATTTTATTTTTTTAGGTTTAGGATTTTATGTTTATTTTTAGGTTTTATTTTTTAGTTTAGGTTTTGGTTTATTTTTAATTAATTTATTTTATTTAGTTTAGGGTTTAGGTTTAGTTATTTTAGGTTTAGTTTAAGGTTTTATTTATTTTAGTTTAATTTATTTTAGGTTTAGGGCTTTTTTTTAGTTTAGGGTTTAGGTTTTATTTTTATGTTTATTTTTTAAGTTTAAGTTATTATTTAGTTTTTATTTTCTTTTATTTTAAGTTTATTTTATTTTTATTTAGGTTTAGGTTTAGGTTTAGGTATTTATTTATTTTATTTTTGTTTTATTTTGTTTAGGTTTAGTTTTTTAGATGTTTATTGTTTAGGGTTGTAGGTTTAAGGTGTAGGTTTAGGTTTAGGTTTATTTTTAGTTTATTTTATTTTATTTAGTTTAGGGTTTAGGTTTTGTTTATTTTAGGTTTGGGTTTAGGTTTTATTTATTTTAGTTTATGTTTTTTTTTTAGTTTAGGGTTTAAATTTAATTTTTTTTTATTTTTAAGTTTTATTTTAAGGTTTGTTTCCTAGCTTTAGGTTTTTATTTAGTTTTTATTTTTTTACGTTTAGGTGTTTTTTTATTTAGGTTTTTTATTTTTATGTTAATTTTATTTTTTAGTTTCGTTTAGGTTTTTATTTATTATATTTAGTTTAGTTTTTATTTTTTATTTTATTTTATTTTTAGATTTAAGTTTAGGTTTAGGTTTAGGTTTTAGTTTATGTTTTTATTTTATTTTTTATTTTATTTAATTTAGGTTTAGGTTTTTTATTTATTTTAATTTTAAGTTTTATTTAGTTTAGGTTTAGGTTTTAGGGTTTAGGGTTTAGGGTTTATGGTTTTGAGTTTATGGTTTAGGTTTTAGGGTTTAGGGTTTAGGGTTTAGGGTTTAGCATTTTAGGGTTTAGGGTTTTAAGGTTTAGGGTTTAGGGTTAGGGTTTGGTTTAGGGTTTAGGGTTTAGTGTTTAGGCTTTAGGGTTTAGGGTTTTTAGGGTTGAGGGTTTAGTGTCTAGAGTTTAAGGTTAGGTTAGGGTTTAGGGTTAGTTTAGTTTAGGTTTAAGGTTTAAACTTTAGGTTTAAGTTTTAAGATTTAGATTTAGGGTTGAGTTAGTTTAAGTTTAGGGTTTAAGTTTTAGGGTTTAGGTTTAGGTTTAGGATTCATTTATATGGTTAGGATTAGGGTTTAGTTTGGGTTTAGTGTTTTGGGTTTAGGGTTAAGGGTTTAGGGCTTTGGGTTATTTTAGTGTTTAGGGTTTTTTAGGGTTTAGGGTTGTAGGTTTAGGGTAACAGGTTTAGGGCTTAGGGTTTTGGTTTTAAGGTTTAGGGTTTATAGTTTTTTTTTAAAAAAATTTAAGTAAATCGATAGGTTTAGGTTTATTTAGTTTATTTTTTATTTATTTTAGTTTATTTTATTTTTTATTTTTATTTATGTTTATTTTTATTTATATTTAGTTTTATTTATTTATTTTAGGTTTATTTATTTTAGTTTATTTGTCAAGTTTAGGTTTAGCTTTTTGTTTATTTTTTAGTATAGTTTTATTTATTTGTTATTTTAGGTTGAGGTTTAAGTTTTTATTTTATTTTTTTTAGGTTTAGGTTTTTTACTTTAAGTTTACTTTTAGGTTTTATTTTTTAGTTTTGGTTTAGGTTTATTTTTTATTTATTTTATTTTATTTAGTTTAGGGTTTTGGTATAGTTTATTTTAAGTTTAGGTTTAGGTTTTATTTATTTTAGTTTAATTTATTTTAGTTTAGGTTTAGGTTTATTTTATTTTGTTTATTTTATTTTTATTTTAGGTTTAGGTTTTTTTCTTAGTTTAGGGTTTAAGTTTAATTTTTTATTTATTTTTAGGTTTATTATTTAGGTTTAGGTTTTTTATTTTATTTTAAGTATTTTTTTATGTTTGGGTTTTATTTTATTTAGGTATTTTACTTTTTATTTTTATTTAATTTTATTAATGGTTTAGGTTTAGGTTTTGGTTTAGGTTTTAGTTTAAGTTTATGTTTTTATTTTAGTTTTATTTTATTTTATTTAGGTTTAGGTTTTTTTATTTATTTTATTTTAGGTTTTTTTCAGTTTAGGTTTAGGTTTTTGGTTTTTTGGTTTTTAGGGTTTAGGGTTTAGGGTTTAGGGTTTAAGGTTTAGGGTTTATGGTTTGGGGTTTAGGGTTTAGGGTTTAAGGTTTTAGGTTTTAGTGTTTAGAGTTTAGGGTTTAGGATTTTAGGGTTTAGAGTTTTGGGTTTAGGTTTAGGGTTTAAGGTTTAGGGTTTAGGATTGTAGGTTTAGGGTTTAGGATTTAGGGTTAGTTTTAGGGTTAGGGTTTTTGATTTTTTTATTTTTTTAAATTAAGTAAATTAGTAAGTTTAGGTTTATTTATTTTAATTAGTTTTTTTTTATTTATTTATTTTAGTTTATTTATATTTTATTTTTATTTAGGTTTATTTACTTTAGTTTTATTTATTTTAATTTAGGTTTTTTATTTTAGTTTATTTTTTAGGTATAGGTAGTTTAGGTTTATTTTTTAGTTTAGTTTTATTTTTATTTTATTTTTTAGGTTTAGGTTTTATTTTTTTTATTTTTAAGTTTAGGTTTAGGTTTAAGTTTTCTTTTATTTTTTTAGGTTTAGGTTTTAGGTTTTTATTTTATTTTTATTTTTAAGTTTTATTTTTTAATTTAAGTTTAGGTTTGTTTTTAGTTTATTTTATTTTATTTAGTTTAGGTTTATGTTTATGTTTAATTTATTTTAGGTTTATGTTTATGTTTTATTTATTTTGGTGTAGTTTATTTTAGTTTAGGTTTAAATTTATTTTATTTTTATTTTAGGTTTAGGTTTTTTTTAGTTTAGGGTTTAGGTTTTATTTTTTATTTATTTTTAGGTTTATTTTTCAGGTTTAGGTTTTTATTTAGTTTTTATTTTATTTTAGGTTTATTTTAATTTTATTTTATGTTTAATTTTTTTATTTTTTTTTGTTTAGTTTAGGTTTTTATTTATTTTATTTTAGTTTAGTTTTAGTTTTTTATTTTATTTTCTTTTTAGGTTGAGGTTTAGGTTTAAGTTTTAGTGTATGTTTTTATTTTATTTTATATTTTATTTTATTTTTGTTTAGGTTTTATTTAATTATTTTATTTTTAAGGTTTTATTTAGTTTAGGTTTATGTTTTTAGACTTTTTATGGTTTAGGGTTTGGCATTTAGGGTTTAGGGTTTAGGGTTTTAGGGATTAGAGTTTAGTGTTTAGGGTTTAGGGTTTTTATGGTTTAGGGTTTAGGATTTAGGTTATAGGTTTAGGATTCAGGTTTTAGTTTAGGGTTTATGGTTTAAGGTTTATCTTAAGATAATCATATCAACCACACATTAAAGCATCAATCATTTAAGAAACTATGAAAGGAAAGCGTCTTAATGCACAATGTAAACATAACATCAAACAATTATATAAAATATCATAAAAAAAAAATAAAAGGTCTTGATTGGGTACCAATACAAGAAGAGTGAAAAGATGGGTTACCGAGCTCTACCCTTATACGACATGGAATATGAAAGAATAATTATAATTGTATTAAATGCTATGGGGGTCTTCTTTCTTCATATATCCATTTTTGATTTGGTTTCTTCTTTTATTTGTATGCTTGCATCAAAGGCATCCAGGCACCCCAGGATAAAAGCCTTACTTGCATCCTAATCCCCTAGGGAAGCATACACCCTAACATCCAATCTATAATAATACATCATAAAGCAAAACATACATCACATCATACACCATCCTAACTTAGAGCTATAAGTGGTGATTTAATTCTAATTTGTGTATTAAGGCTTGTGTGGCAAGTCTTGTTAGGTATTAGTGTTGTATTTTCTAAGTGTAGAAGGATTCAATTTAACAAGAAAGGTTGATTTCACTTGAAGTAGTTTAATTGATTTAAGAATTTTAATTTGTGTTTTATTTTGTTTCATTTGATTACACTTAGCAACTAAGTGTTATAAAGAAAGGAAAAGAGGATTGCCCTCTTTCATCTCTACCTTATGTTACTTTCTAAAGTACATTAATTTGATTTAGTTCTCTTTAGTGAATGGCTTATTAAATGATTTAATTAATCCTAAGTTTAGGTTTAAATAATCCTATTGAAAATGAAAGGCATCATAAGATTAATTTAATTGAATTACTACCACATGACATATATTAAATCATTCCTTTCCATCACATCTAACATGCATATGATTTAATCCTAAGTGTATCTATACATGCAATATATTTTAGCACACTTAAATGATGAATGTATGTGTATGTTTAGAATTTATATTTTATTTGAATTATTTAAACATATTAATTTAAAACTTTATCCAAATTCTTATACAAAAGAACATAAGAATGAAATTAAATAGGCATGTTGTTGTTAAACCGAAGTGAGGTAATCAAATGACCTCCTTGGAGCTAGCTAAACCCTCGTATTCTCGAGATGTCAGACTATATACCCATTTGCATTCAAACATATGTAAATTCTTATACATGAACATAGGAAGTAAGCTCCAAATCATTTGGCTAATTAATTCAACCACTTAGTCAACTATGAATGCATGCAATTTTAATGTAAAATGGGATTTTCATTCACTAATCACATATACATATACATGTAGAAAGATATACGCAAGTACGTCTCATTGTTAAACTAGGGAAGTGAGACAATCAAATGACCTCCTTGGGGGTAACTAAAGCCTCATATTCCCGAAATGTCCAGATTATATACTTGCTTTTCTTGGACTCACATAGATGTATACATAAATGAGGGAAAGAATACCATGCAAAGATTGTATATATATATTTTTTGATTGAATCATTTATATATGTGAATTAAAGCTCTATCCAAATTATTAATGTTGAAATATATAAGAATGAAATAATATGGGTATGTGTTGTTAAACCAGGAAATGAGGTAATCAAATGACCTCCTTGAGGCTTTAAACCTCGTGTTCTTGGATGTCCATACAATATACCCATTACCATTCAATCTTATATAAATCAATACATTAATAGAGGAAAGAGAACTCAACATTCATACACTTAAGTTATAAGCACATGCATTTCTTATGTATTTATAACTAGCATCATAACACATATTATTATTCATTTATAAGCTTTTGAAAAATACATTTGGATTTAATAGTGATAATAGCCACACATATATTAAATTAAATCAACACATGCATGTTTACATAAAGGAAATTCTTTTTTATTTACTTGATTTTGAAAATATGGATGCATGAATTCAAATGACATACCAAATTTAACATGATTGGAAAAGGACAAACCAAATATAAGCATGTGATTCATTCAACCAAACTAGTTCTTAAAGATAATCAAATCAAATAAGATTATTTAAAGTAGACCAAAAGCTTCTTTATTAAATAAGTTTTGGATTTGATTTGATTTAAAAGGAGAAGAGAAATCATCACTTATTTTAAACCCATTCCCACATTAGTGATTTGATTTAATTTAAGGAAATGTAGTTAAGTTGATTTTATGGCTTAATTAAGTTGAACCCTTAATTAGATGAATTAATTACTTACTATGTCACCTTAAATTAATTAACTAAATAATTATGAGCCAACATGATATGCATGGAAAACAAACTTGCAATGATCCTAAGAAATAAAAGGGGCCTAATGCAATTGGCTCATGATTAATAGTTAATTAGATTAAGAGACTTAATTAATTACTCTTATGGTTTTCCCAGACATGTGACTAACCATAATTTCTTTAAACTCTTTTGGGTTATTAAAGACCTAAAGATCTACCTCATGATTTAATTAATTAAGGTCTGATGTGATTATGATTTTAATTTGATTAAGTAATTTAATTAATTAGTTAAATCTTAATAAATTTTATTTTAAAAAAGGGTTAAATGAACTTAGGGAAAGGGGTCCCAACCCTATTCCTTAGTCCACTTACTGTTGAATAATGATTAATAAACTGTATTAACCAATTTATGACTATTCAAGGGATTAGTTAATCATTAATTAACTTAAAAGAGTAGTTAAAATTTAATTAGTCAATTTTCCTGATTAAGTGAGCAATAAATCCCAAGAAAATCATAGGAGGCAGAGGTCATCCCAATAAATTAATTCATAAAATTTTGGATTAATTTCTCAAGTAATTAAGGAGTAATTAAATAATTAATTTTGTAATTAAATCTTAATTTATGTTCAAAGTTTGTTAAGATCATTTTAAATTAATTCTCTTATGAAATATCTTTAAAATGATTATTAATTAGCATTTTTTTATTTTTTTATGATTTTTTATAATTTTTATAAGTTTCAGCCATTATAAATGATTAATTAAGCCTAAATAAAGCCTAATCATGTTGGCACCGTGATGCACTAATGCCACTTTCCACATGGCACCGGGGGATTGGCTACTTAAAACTTATCTGACTTAGTGCCTATGTGGCGGTGGCAGATGTACTTTCTTGTCTACCATCTGATCTAAAATCAGATGGTTATGATTAAATCCATAGCTTAATAGGATTAAATTAGATCAATCTAGTGGATATAATCATGACCTTCTGGTTTGATCATGAAGAACAAATTGTGCTTGATCTAATGTCATGCGAGTGAGGGAGAATGGAGTCCATCTACCATTGCTCACTTGATCTGAGCTTACAAGCCTGGATCAACTCCAAGAGGATCCCACACTTCATGACATCAATCAAAAGGGATCCGACGATCAAGATCACATGAGATGCAATTTTTCATCAAAAAGATCCAACCCATTTTTTTCCTAAGGATCAGTTTTGGAAGCATACCTCACTGGAGCTCAAGATCGGCAGCTCAAATGATTGAGGAAGCTTCATCTAGTGGAGATGAAGCCCTGTTGAGTAGCAATTGGATCGATTCCTTGATGTTCTCTTGAAAGGCCATGAACTAATAATTCAAAGCTCGGCTTTGATCAGTCACCTCAGTGCTCCGGAAGATTGGAAAATGATTCATTCTTGCTCGATGAGGCCTAGGGAAGGTGCATGCAAAGTTAATTTGAAATTGATGGAGAAATGAGAAAGTTAGGTCAGAAATGGGAGTGTCCTATTTGGGATGGATGGGAATGGAATTTTTTGATCGAGCAACTTGCTTGAGAGCTTAGGGAATGGCCTCTCATCTTAGGTAGCTAGGGCTCTGAGGAATGATTTTTGTGTGTGTTTGAGTGGAAATGAGGGGGTGTATACCCCCTTTCATCTCAGGGAGTCATCGATTGGGTTTGGCTTCTAGTGGCCGTCCAATCATCTCAGGGAGTCATCGGTGGTGGGGAGGAGGTGAGTTGGCTCAGCTTGATTGGTTGAAGGACTAAAGGTGTCTACCAAGAAGGAATCATGAGTGTCCTATGGGTTTCTAATACTCCAATGGGGAGGGTGAGGTGATTTCACCTCCCATGGGTCATGGTGACCCACCACTGGGTCGGTTGGAAAGTGTCCTAGGTGCCTAGGTGGACCATTGGGAGAGTACCAAGTGGACCATTGGAAATGACCACTTATATGGGTGATTTTCTCATGTGATGCCTTCCTTGACCCAAGTATAATGATCATTTGGCATTGGATTTGATTTGGGCAAATTTGAAATGAGCCAAAAGTGGGTTATCCCAAAGTTCAAGTCAATTGGAGTTGATTTGGTTAGGTTTGGCTCAATTTGACTCATTTAGGTCAAATTAGGTTAGGATGGGTCAAGTTGACCAATTGGACAAATTGGGTCAAAGCAAGGGTTAGGTCAAGTTCATATGATCATTTGGGATGTTTTGGTTCAATTGATTTGGTTTAGTTTGGCTTAGATTTGATTTTGGATTATTTAAATTCATTTGGGTCAAATCAGTTAAGTTGACCAATTTGATAAAATTGGCCAAATTGGCTTGGGTTGGGTGTTGGTTTGGGTTTAGTTGACCAATTGAATATGATTGTAGGCTTTGGTTTCAAATAATTTGGATTTGGTTTTGATTTAGGCCAACTTGAACCTTTAGGTCGATTTGGGCTAAACTCAAGTGGGTTCAATTGGGTCCAATCATGGCTTTTTGGGTTCAACAATCAATTTGATGAACTTGAGCCATTGATTATCAATTTGGTTTATATTTTGATTTGACCCAATTTTGTCTTTTAGTTAAATTTGGGTCAACTTAGGTCAAGGGGGCCAATTGGATTTGGTTTGACTCAATTAAAGGTCAAGTCATATTCAAAAATTAATTTTGATTTGGTATGAATCATTAGTTTCAAGAGATTTGGCTTAGGTTGCAATTTGGCTAGTTTGGGTTCATATGGGTTAAGGGGTTGACTTGGTAAAATGATCAAGTTGACTTAGTTTGACCAATTTGATAATTGATCAACTTAGGGTGATCAACATCATGATGGGAGGTTTTTGCTTGGTTCAATCCAATTTGGGTAGGATTAGAACTTGGCTCAAATAGGTCAAATTGGCCAATTTGGGTCAAGTGGACCAATTGGGTTTAGTTGGCTTGATTTTGGGTTGAGTTTGATTTAGTTGAGTTTATATATGGATTTGGGATTGATATATAAATTCAATTGCAATTAGCTTTGGTTCATATGGGTTTTGGTTCATTTTAACATTTCAAGTCAAAAGGGTTAAGTTGGGTTTGAATTGGATTGATTTTGGTTTGGCTTGATGATTGTAGATTTCATTTATATTTGTGAATATGATTGAAGGTATGATTTATTCATGAGAAAATCAATTGACTTTGGGTTTTGGAATGAAGGAATTTGGCTAAGTCCATAGAGTTGGGTCATGTGGCTTAGGTTTAGATTTTGATTTAGTTTGATTTAGTTTTGATAATTTAAATGCATATTTCATTTAACTTTGTGAAGATGATTGAAAATATGATTGATTTGTTAGAAAATCAATTGAGTTTGACTTGATTTGGATTAATATTTGGATATGTCCATGGGATAGGTCATAAAACTTAGGAAGGGTTTTGATTTAATTAGATTTAGTTTGATTTAGTTTGATTTAGTTTTGATCAGTTGAATGTAGATTTGATTTATATTTAGAAAGATGATTGAAGATATAAATTTATTATGAGAAAGTCAATTAATTTTGGATTGATTTGGATTAAGATTTAGCTAAGTCCATGGGATAGGTCTTATGCTTAGAAGGGTTTCAAGTTTGGATTTGATCATGCTTCAATCATTTGGTTTTGGAATTTGGGTATGGATTTGGATTTAAATTTGATGTTTGAATTGAACTTGAGGTTTGGTTTTATAAGGTGAACATGTATTGGATTTGGGTTGTAGGGTAGGTGGATTATCCTAATTCTTAAGGCATAACTTAATCTATGGTTAACCCTTATAAGTTGTTAGGTTTAGGTTAAGTGTTTACTTAATTGTTAGAAGTGTATTATGACTAGGGATGTCTTAGTGTCTAGAAGAATCCTAAGTGTAAGATAGGAAGATTGAATCTGCACTCCAAAAGTGAGGTCAACAGGTCTCAGGCTCCATAATGTTGCCCTTGGAGATAGATGATTGGAAGACTGAAGCCAAGTTTCACATTATAGACTTGGATACATCTTTCAACGCATTTCTTGGGAGACCATGGATACATGAGAACAACATAGTTCCATTTTCTCTGCATCAGTGTATGAAGTTTGTGAGAGGTGGGATCGTCTACTATGTTAAAGGAGATCACAAGCCATTTATAGTTCTGGAGGTCGACGTATATGAGGATGTGCCTTACTATCTCCCTAAAAATCAACAAGTCTATTCTCCTGAACTTGGCCAAAGTTAAGAATTAAAAGAAAAAGAAAATGAAAATGAAAAGGAAAGAGAAAAAAAGGAAAAAGAAAAGAAAAGAGAAAATGAAAAAGAAAATAAAAGGGAGCTGAAATAAACTTGGAGGAGGAAGTGGAGCCTGACATTAGATTCCATACATAGCTTGTTACTCCTTTTGAACATATGGGTAAGGCGACTGACCTCCACCAGGCGAGTAAGAGGCCGGTTCATAGTTAGTCCAGGGGTGGAAAACCTCCTTATTGGCCAATAGAAGATATGTCCCAACTACAGAGTACACTGCTATCCATATAGACATAGAATCTAGTTCAGGATGAGTCTTATATGGTTAGCACACCTCTTCTAAGTAGTAGATTCCCTTGGAGGTGACACTTGAGCGGATAGCGATGAAGACCGGCTCCAAAGCAAAGCATAAGTGTATCCAAGTCTATATGTGAAATAGTTAGGCATCAATTGGGAACCTTTCTAACCCACTTTCCTCTCAAAAAGCTGAGGGTTTGTTAGTTAAAGAAGCCCCTAAGTTATCCACATGTGTGAAGTCTTAGATGTTCTTTTTGGGAACATCATCCTCAAGTCAAAAAGTTGATGTAAAACTTGAGGATGATTCATATAAAGATTTAATATAATTACCTTTTGATAGGTGCTTGCATTGTGTTCATAATTTAGCAAAGAAAGGGTTAATCCCACATACTTGGTCAAAGTGTAGGTTAGACTAGTTCAAAAGAATATGGAAGAACAAATGCAAAAGCTCTCAATCAAGACCGGGACTAGGATTGATGCGATTGGGTCCGGTCGATGATGAGATTCTTTCATCACATCACCAATCGATAAGTTTTTTTCGAATCACATTAACTTATATGAGGAGATGTGCTTAGAAACCTCAAATGATCAGATGATTTTGAAGTCAACGATGCATTGCTAGAGTTCAAAGAAGAGATCAATTCAACCATCGATGAGCTCAAGAGAATTAACTTAGGAATTGAAGAAGATCCACGCCTGACTTACATAAGTTCTTTGTTGAATGAAATTAAAACTAATGACTTAGTTAGGCTATTGACTGAGTTTAAGGACTGCTTTGCATGGAGTTATGAAGAGATGCCTGGATTGGCTCATGACGTAGTGGTTCATAAACTAGGAATAGAGCCTACTACTAACCCTATCGAGCAAGCTGCTAGACACATGCGATTAGACATAGAATAATAGGTCAATTATGAAGTCAAGAAATTGATCAATGTGGGCTTCATTCGGGAAGAAAAATACCCTACCGGGTTAGCCAGCATCATCCCAGTTAAGAAAAAGAATGGCCAAATTCACATATGCATCAATTCTAGGGATTTAAATAAGGCATAAATAAAAGATGAATTTCCACCAATCCAAAGGCGATGGTAGATGCCTCATCTTATGAAGTCTTCTCTTTCATGGATGGATCATCTAGATATAACTAAATAAATATGGCCCCTAAAGATGAAAGAAACACTGCTTTTAGAACCCCCAATCAAAATCTATTGCTATAAGATGATGCCTTTCAGCCTTAAAAATGTCAATGCTACATACCAGGGGATTATGACTTGAATCTTCGATGAACATAATCATAATCAAGTCGAGTGCTATATCGATGATCTCTTGGTCAAAAGTACAAAAAAAGAAGACCATCTCTTTAACTTGAGAGTAGTTTTCAAATAGTTAAGATAATTTAACCTCAAAATGAACCCCCTGAAGAGTGCATTCAAAGTAGCTTCAGGGAAATTTCTTGGGTATGTTGTCTGACACTAGGGAATTAAAATCGATCTAGAGAAGAACAAGGAAATATTAAAAATGCCACCCCATAAAAGTTTAACTCAACTAAGATCATTCGAAGGGTAGTTGGAGTATCTAAGATGCTTTATATCCAACATATTTGGAAGATGTCAGCCATTCTCAGCACATGTCAAAAAGGATGCCAAGTTCAAGTGGGATGACAAGTGTGAACATGCCTTCAAAGGCATCAAGCATTACCTGATGATGTCGCTGGTTCTAGTAGCCCCAATCCTGGGTAAGTCGCTCATACTTTACACTGCTGCATTAGATGACTCTCTTGGTGAGGATGAAAATACATTCTACTACCTCGATCGTGTAATCCCTAGGATAACTATCCACCCATTGAGAATCATTGCTTGCATTAATCATTGCATCCCAAAAGCTATGACACTAATGCTTCCTCAAATGGTGAATTTAATCTAGGATCAATCAACTATAGTATCTCATAACATGGTGACATTGGATGATTGCATGATGATGATCCCTCAGATGACATTACCTTTATACCCTCATCGTGAAAGGATAAGCACTAGCAAATTTCTTAGCAGCACACCCACTTCCTATTGACTCTCTGCTTAGTGATGATCTTCCCGATGAACAAATCATGAACTTAGAGGATACTAACTTTCACCGTTGGGAGATGTACTTTGATGGAGCAGCTTCTTCTCAAAGAGGAGAAGAACCATAATCTACTATTCTAGAAAAGGCAGGGGTAGGAATAGTTCTCTTAACTCTAGACTGTGATGTGATGAGATTCTCATATCATCTGTCCAATCCTTGGACCAATAGTAAAGCTTAATATGAGGCTCTAATTGTCAGTGTAGAGTTAGTTGTTACTCTAAGCATCTAGAAAATCAACATCTTCAAGGATTCTCAGCTAGTTATTAGTCTAATCATTGGGTCCTATAAGGTTATAAAGCCTAAGCTCCATCACTACCATAAGTACACCATGGAGTTGTTGGCCCAAATCCTAGAGGTTACCATTTATAAGCTCCTCAAGGAGAGAACATCGTAGCATATGCTTTAGCCAACCTTGCGAAAGAGTTAACATATCCGAAGGATGAGTCCATATCAATAAAAGTCCAAAATAGACAAGTCTTATCCTATATTGACATTGAACTCATCAAAATGTACTTTTTGAAGGGGAGGTTTCCATTGCCAAGAAGGAAGAGGAGTTAGATTAGAGGCAATCATTCATGGATCACCTAAACAACAGAAAACTACCTTAAGAGAATTCCCAAGCCCATCAGATGAGGCACTTTCCAGGCTCTTGTGGATGGTGTCTTGTATAGAGATCTTCGATCATATGTGGTTATGTTGTATAGACAAAGCACAAAGATCATTGTAAGGTACACTCAAGATTATGTGGAGCCAACCAATCGTCAAGATGAAAGCCAAGATCAAGAGACTAGGATACTGCCATCGATGATCAAAGATTGCATGGATACTAAGTGATGCCACCCCAAATACATGGTGTGGTCCTACACCAACCACCCAACATTCTACATCCTTCATTGGCCTCATGGCCATTTGAGTGTTGTGGTACCGACATAGTTGGTTTGATTAATCCCCCTTCTTCCAAGGGTCATCTATTCATTTTAGCTGCTACTGACTACTTTTCCAAATGGGTGAAGGTGATTCAGCTCAGAGAGGTCACAACTCAGCATGTGCTCTAATTTTTTATGAATCATATCATATATAGGTTCAGAGTTCCTTGATGAATTATATCTAATAATGGTACTACATTCAAGAGAACGGAGATCAATAACTTTGCTTGGAGACATAACATATATTGGAGATATTCTACCATCAACTACTTGAGAGAAAATGGCTTAGTAGAAACCTTCAATAAAACTCTCATCCAAATACTGAAGAAGTCACTCGATAATAACAAGTGATAGTGGCATGAGTAGTCAGTTGAAGCCTTGTGGGCCTACCACACCACATATAGAACTCCAACTCATTATACTCCATTCTCTTTAGTATGGGTCTAAAGCCATTCTACCATTAGAAGTCCAACTCCCATCACTAAGGATAGATATGGATAGCAAGATCACAATAGCTAAACACCGAGTTTCGATTAGAAGATCTCGATGGTTTGGCGGAGAGACACCTACGAGCATGCCAAAACCTCAAGTTGTATAAAGTTAAAATGATTCAAGCTCACAATAAGTTGGTTTGTCCTAGAGCTTTTCAAGTAGGAGAGCTTATTTTAGTTGTAAGGAGACCAATTGTTGCCCATCCTAAGATGGGAGGCAAGTTTGAACCCACTTGGGAAGGCCCTTTTACCATAAAAAAGACCTACCAAGAAAGATCTTATCAGTTTATTAATCATAAGGGAGAGCGCACAATGCTTTCAATCTAAGAAATATTATAAATTATGTTTGAAAATAATTATCATCAATGAAAATTCCATTTCGAATTCAGTCTCTTCCATGTTGAAAGTATTCTTGTTTCAAATCTTCCACGATGTGTTTAGGGTAGGTGTAAGGAACTCGAGTGGTGTCCTATCCTTCATCAACACACTACAAAATACACACAAACATATAAAATAAACACATATCTTTTATCTTGGGCTACTATGAGTTGAGATAATGCCACCAGCAACACTCACTTAGTAGCTGCTCTAGGTTGAGCTAGCATGCTACCCTGTTAGTGTGTCACCCTAGTGGTCCTCTTGCTTTGGAGGATGTAAGTCTGCTATACTTTCCTTTCTTCACTACACTGCGATGAGTGCCTTATTAGTCAGTAGGCATTCTTGTGTGGGTAAAATCTTCATCATTTTAGAGGATGTGTGTCTACTATGATTTCTTCTTGGATTAGCCTTCATACACCGACTGGGTTAAGTATATTTAAGGTCTAGGATAAGTCCCCTCATGGCTCCTTTCCTCCTTACTGCTTCAAGTTTGGGTCCAATCCTAGCTCGGGTCTCCCCGCTTAGTAGTCACTCTATGTCAGATAGCATATGTCCCACCAGGCATAGTATCGATGATCAATTATGCTTAGAAAGTTGTAAGCCTACACACTTTATTTTTAGATTGATCATTGTACACTGAAGGGCACCTTTGGTTGGTTTGTTCTCACTATGCTGATGGATACACCTTAGGTTGGTTGGTTCTTACACCTTTGGATACACCACTCATGATAGATGTAAGTCTGCTTTTTCCTTGAGTTGGCCACTGTACACCTATAGGATTTCTTTTCCAACACTCAGGATAATGGCCTAGTTGCACCTCTTCTGTGGGCAGTATATCTAGATAACGTCTTTTGTGACCCCATTTAGACACTACTCGGATTACTATTAGATTGGACAGTTTACCTTTCATAGTAACCACCCTTATGGTTGGAGAATTCATCATGTGGATGTACAGTTTCTCCCTTGTTCATCGAGATAGGTTAAAGGCCAACATAGCCCCTTCTTAGTGTGGTCCCTTGCACACCAATAGGGTCTATGCAAACAAAAAAAAAATATATATATTCACTTGTGGATTAGGAGGACACCCTAGGAGTACCTTTTCCCAAGCAGACATCCTATCTGTAGGACAGTATCAACAAAATTCTTCAAAGGAATTGCCTGACTACTCTTGAGTTGATATAAGTCCCTGATGACATTCACTCAATAGTCACCCCTAACTTAGGTTTTATTTATTGTGTTACCAATAGGTCACCCCAAAGGTTATTCTTGCTTTATAAGATGTAAGTCTGCTACACTTTATTCTTAGCATAGTTGCACACTAAAAGGCAACCCCTTAGGTTGGCTAGCACTAATCTACGACCAATAGACTATCCCATTGGATTTGTAAATCTAAGAGGACAAATGTAATATATCCCCTTCTCGGTGGGTCCATCGCACACCAACATGGTCCATAAATTAAATCTATCAAATTTAACTGAGCTCACATCCCAGTGGATATGTCCTCAATTCGAAATCAAACGACCAAACAAACCATATCAAATCACATGAAATTAAGATAAAATTAATCATGAATACCTTTGAGTTGGCATAAGCCCCTAGCTGCATTCACTCAGTAGTCTCCCTAGGCTTTTGGTTTGATTTGTGCATCCAAAAGGTCACCCCAACTGTTGTTCCTCACTTTGGAAGATGTAAGTCTGCTATGCCTTCTTTCTACCATAGTTGTTTCACACCGAAAGGCAACCCCTTAGG
Organism: Cymbidium sinense; assembly: GCA_021442155.1. Taxonomy (NCBI): domain Eukaryota; kingdom Viridiplantae; phylum Streptophyta; class Magnoliopsida; order Asparagales; family Orchidaceae; genus Cymbidium; species Cymbidium sinense. The sequence goes on from CM038214.1 coordinate 205,741,307, forward strand.
TTGGCTAGCTCTACCCCACAACTGGTAGACTGTCCCTTTGGATTTGTAAACTTGAGGTACGTCAAGGCTGATATAACCCCTTCTTAGTGGGTCCATCGCACACTGACAGGGTCTTGCATTAACTCAGATTAAATTAAACCCAATATGATTTTCCCCATCGGAGTTAAATCACACCCTTCTCCCCACTGGAGCCCCAAATCATATATAAACAAGTCAAGCAAATAATTCAAACTCAAAACCAACCTCCCTAGTGGAGCCAAATTGAACCAACTCTCCCAGTAGAGTCTAAATAAAAAAGAATCCAACCAAACTCTTATTCCCAACGGATACATCTCCAAACTAATCTATGAAATCAAACTCAAATCCCAATCCCCAACGGATAGCCCAAACTTGCTTCCTTAGTGGAAGGTTCATATACCCGATCCCTAGTGGACTCAAGCCCATATCTCTAGTAGATATGTCTCCACATCAATTAAAATAAAATAAATTAAAGTTGATTTGATCTTAATCCCTGATGGATTATAGATTATTATCCCCAATGGATTTTCTTTGCACAAATCATGTAATTAAATCAAATTCAAACCTTATCCCCAGATTTTCTTCTCCTATGCCTTCGACATAGACCCCTCACATGTCTTGTTCAATGCATTTTTGATCCCCTAGCGGATCTCGCTCCATGTCCTTAACATGGAATTCTCATCAAATCTTATTTCTTCTCTTATGCATGCCTTAAATACTTCAACCAAATGGCTAACAATGTATTCATTCAAATTACATCATCTTAACATTGTAATCAACATTTTTTGATTTGTGATGGTGCAAGATCAAACTAACTATACAATATCATGCTAAACATATTATAGTGTGAATTAACACACTATATTATATTATAATATATGATTTTATATTATAATTTTCTATAATATAATATATTGTCTAACATTACACTTCATTAGAATCACTTAAAAGGAACAAATAACAAAATTATCTCAAAATATGAGTAATGTTCATTTTGGATGTAAAATTGTTGTTTTCTATTAGAAATGGTACAAAATAGCATAATTTTGGTGTTGCTTCTTGGTGTGTGTCGTGAATTTGGCCAAATTCTTTAATATCAATCTTTAGATTAACATTTTTGTGAGTTTTGATCCAATGTATTATAACAAAATTAAAATATACTAAAATGTACAATAACATTTAGTAACACACCACCACATTCAGCTATATGTGAAGTTATATTGTTATGTACATTATATTTTAATATGCTTTCATGTAATATATTATTTTACATTACACCTTAAAATGAATCACTTTAAGCAAAAAATTATAAAATTTGGTTGAAAAATGAACATTTATTTTGGATGAAAAATTCCATTCTTTTGATTAAATGACACACCATAACACACCCTCAATGATGTTCCCTAAAGCTTACCTTAAATTTGGCCAAATCCCATCATCTCAACCTATAAATCAATAATTTTATAAATTATACCAGGAGAAACTCAACTACATCATATTACAACAAACTAAAATATGCTAAACAACAAGTAGTAATACATAATAGTATGTTATAATGCATGATGCTACACTATGTTATGGCATCCTATATTATAATACACTATAACATATTATATTATATTATATTGCATATCAAGGGATTGCTTAAGATAAAAAATCATAAAATTAGTCTAAAAAATAAAAAACTATATATTTTAGTTGTATCTCTTACATATTTTAAATTAAAACAATATATTATGATGACATGCTCTACCTATTATGAATTTTGCCAAATTCCACTATTTTAAAGTCTAAATCAACATTTTTATAAATAATGCTAGTGTAGGCTCGACTGCATGATTGTAAAATACTAAAAGAATTTAAAATGCACAGAATAATTTATTATATTATATGATGCTATACAATGCTACAACATATAATATTTATTTTGAATATAAAATCTTACTTTTTAGACTATAAGTGGCATAGCACCGCTTTGGAACTACAACCTAATTGACACTTCAAATTTAACAAATTTCAATATCTAATTTATTAAATTAATATTTTTATGATTTATATTGAAATAGACTATAGTGCACAATACCATAATATACTAAAACATTTCAAAACATCTTATAACATCCAAAAGCACATGAATCCATGCTCAAATATAAGATGCAACATTATACTATAATAAATGTTATTATAATATGATTTAGGGTTAGGGTTTAGGGTATTCAAATCTCTAATAATCAAGGGAAAGTCTCTTGAAGACATTTTCTTTAGCTACCTTAACTATGTTAGGATTAGGTCATTCTTTTGATCTACTCCTAATGACATATTTATTCAAGGTTTGGGGTTTAGAATTAAGGTTTAGGGTTAGTTTAGGATTTAGGGTTTAGGGTTTAGGGTTTAGGGTTTGGGGTTTAGGGTTTATGGTTTTAGGGTTTAGTGTTTAGGGTTTTAGGGTCCAGGGTTTAAGGTTTAGGGTTTTAGGTTTAGGGTTTTTAGGGTTTAAAGTTTATGGTTTAGGGTTTTAGGTTTAGGGTTTTGGTTTTAGGTTTAAGGATTAAGTTTTAGTTTATGGTTTAGGGTTTAGGGCTTCAAGTATTTTTTTATAGAGAACAAATTTAGATTCTACATTTCTTCTTTTCAATTTCATCAACCAAGTAGCATGTTTTCATGAGGCATAGATCAAAATAAACCCATAGAAATCAAAACCTTAAATATGTAGAACTGCCTTTAATGTAAAGACACAGTTTTGTAAGTAGAAGATCAGATTGGCCATTCTTCAATTTCTTTAGTTCCCATTAGAACCACCACTGTCTCTCGAGTAGAGGGATCTGCCATCATATCCCCGATCTCTCCCTCCATCAAACCCACGGCTGTAACCTCCGTCACTCCTCCCGCTTCCATAACCACCACCTCCATATCAACTAGCATGTCTAGGTCCCCCACGACCACTATGATAACCGCTTCCTCCATGTTTTCCTCCACCGCTAGATCTAGATTAATCTTATGATGTTCTTGCTGTCAAGGTTCTGCCTATTCTTAGAGTTTAGGGTTTAGGGTTAGTTTACAATTTTGAGTTTAGGGTTAGTTTAGGGTTTAGGGTTTAGGGTTGTAGGTTTTATGGTTTAGAGTTTAGGGTTTAGGGTTTAGGGTTTTTTTAGGGTTTAGGGTTTAGGGTTTAGGATTTAAGGTTTTAGAGTTTAAAGTTTAAGGTTGTAAGTTTAGGGTTTAGAGTTTAGGGTATAGGGTTTTTTTAATAGAGAACAAATTCATATTCAACATTTATTCTTTTTGATTTCATCAACCAAGTAGCACCCCAAGTTTTCTAAGACACAAGTGATGACATAGATAAAAAAATGAGCACCCATAGAGCAAATTAAAAACCCCAGATAAGTAGAACTGTCTCTATTATAAAGACACAGTTCCATAAATAGATCATCATTAATTTTTCTAGTTCCCATTAGAAAAATCACGCCTCTCAGTAGCGAGATCCATCCCCATCCTCTCCACCCGTAACCTCCATTGCTCCTTCAACCTCCATAACCACCACTGTTCTGACGAGCACCTCCATATCCACTTGCACCTCTAGATCCCCGACCACCACTTGGATAATCATCGCCTCCATCTTCATGTCCAACATTAGATCAAGACTGAGCCAAGTTGATGGTGATGTTCCTACCATTAAGGTTTTTCCCATTCTTAGAGTTTAGGGTTTTGGGTTAGTTTTATGTGTAGGGTTTAGGGTTTAAGGTTTGGGGTAACGAGTTTTAGGTTTTAGGGTTTTGGGTTTAGGGTTTAGGGTTTAGGGTTTAGGTTTAGGGTTTTAGGGTTTAGGGTTTAGAGTTTGGGGTTTAGGGTTTAGAGGTCAGGGTTTAGGGTTTAGGGTTTAGTGTTTAGGGTTTAGGATTTAGAGTTTCAGGTTTAGGGTTTAAGTTTTAATTTAGGGTTTAAGTTTTAGAGTTCAAGGTTTACTTATTTAATAAAGAACAAATTCAAATTCAACATTTCTTCTTTCCAATTTTATCAAGTAGCACCCCAAGTTTTCTAGACAAGCGTGACATAGATAAAAATGTTCCCATAGAGCAAATCAAAACCCTAGATAGTAGAATAGTGTCTACTATAAGAAAGTTCATAAGCAACAGTTGGATCATTCTTCATTTTCTCAGTTATAACCTTTCTGAGTAGGATCCACCTTCATATCCTAGGATTTAGCATTTTAGTGTTTAAGTTTTAAGGTTAGTTTTAGGGGTTAGGGTTTAGGGTTTAGGGTTAGTTTAGGGTTTAGGGTTTTTTTTTAAATTAAGTAAACTGTGAGGTTTAGGTTTATTTAGTTTATTTTTTATTTATTTTATTTTATTTTATTTTTCTTTCTATTTAGGTTTATTTTTTTATTTAATTTACTTTATTTATTTTAGTTTTATTTATTTTAGTTTTGGTTTTTTATTTTAGTTTATTTTTTAGGTTTAGGTTTTATTTTTTATTTTTAGGTTTAGGTTTAGGTTTTTATTTAATTGTCTTAGGTTTAGGTTTACTTTTAGGTTTTATTTTTTAGTTTAGGTTTGGGTTTATTTTTAGTTTCTTTTAGGTTTTGGTTTAGGTTTTATTTATTTTAGTTTAGTTTATTTTATTTTAGGTTTTAGTTTAATTTATTTTGTAAATTTTTATTTTTATTTTAGGTTTAGGCTTTTTTTAGTTTAGGATTTAGGTGTTTCTTTTTATTTATTTTTAGGTTTATTTTATTTTATTTTATTTTTATTTTACTTTTATTTTTTATTTTATTTAGGTTTTTTATTCTTAGGTTTATTTTATTCATTTTGTTTAGTTTTAGTTTTTATTTATTATATTTTAGTTTTTATTTTATTTTTTTATTTTATTTTATTTTTAGGTTTAGTTTTAAGTTTTAGTTTAGGTTTTTATTTTTTTAATTTATTTTATTTTATTTGGTTTTAAAATTTCTTATTTATTTTATTATTAGAATTTATTTTAGTTTAATTTTAGATTTTTAAATTTTTAAGGTTTAGGGTCTAAGGTTTAAGGTTTAGGGTTTTAGGGTTTAGGCTTTAGTGTTTAGGCTTTAGGGTTTAGGGTTTAGGGTTTTGGGTTTAGGGTTTATAAAATAGGGTTTAGGGTTTAGGGTTTAGGATTAGTTTTAGGGTTTAGGGTTTAGGGTTTAGGATTTAGGGTTTAAGATTTAGGGTTTAGGGTTTAAGGTTTTATTTATTTATTTATTTTTATTTATTTTATTTTATTTTTATTTAGTTTGGCTTATTTATTTTAAGTTTATTCATTTTAGTTTAGGATATTTATTTTAGTTCATTTTTATAGTTTAGGTTAGGTTTATGCTTATTTCGTAGTTTAGTTTTATTTTTATTTTATTTTTTTAGGTTAGGTTTTATTTTTTAGTTTAGGTTTTTATTTTATTTTATTTTATTTAGGTTTTATTTATTTTATTTTTTAGGTTTTATTTTATTTAGTCAGGTTTTAGGTTTTTAGGGTTTAAGGTTTTAGGGTTTAGGGATTTAAAGTTTAGGGTTTAAGGTTAGGATTTAAGGTTTAAGGTTTAGTGTTTAGTGTGTAGGCTCCAGGATTTATGGTTTTTAGTGTTTAGGGTTTATTGTTTAGGGTTTATGGTTAGCTTGGGGTTTTGGGTTTAGGGTTTAGGGTTTAGAGTTTAGGGTCTAAGGTTTAAGGTTTAGGGTTTAGGGTTAGTTTTAGGCTTTAGGGTTAGTTTTAGGGTTTACTTTTAGGTTTTACTTATTTTAGCTTAGGTTTCAGCTTATTTTATTTTGCTTATTTTAGGTTTAGGTTTTTTTTAATTTAAGGTTTAGGCTTTATTTTTTATTTAGTTTTTGATTTATTTTGATGTTTATATTTTAGGTTTAGGTTTTTATTTAGTTTTTCTATTTTATTTTATTTTAGGTTTATTTTATTTTTATTTTTTGTTTACTTTTTATTTTATTTAGGCTTTTTATTTTTGGGTTTATTTTATTTTATTTATTTAGTTTAGGTTTTAATTTAATTTAATTAATTTTATTTTATTTTATTTTATTTTATTTTAAGGTTTAAGTTTAGGTTTACGTTTAGGTTTTGGTTTTAGTTTAGGTTTTTATTTTATTTTAGTTTCTTATTTTATTTAGGTTTAGCTTTTTTATTTATTATATTTTAGGTTTTATTTAATTGAGGTTTTTAGGGTTTAGGGCTTAGGATTGTGGGTTTTATGGTTTCGGAGGTTTAGGTTTTAGGGTTTAGGGTTTTAGGGTTTAGGGTTTAGGGTTTAGGGTTTAGGGTTTAGGGTTTAGCATTTTAGGGTTTAGAGTTTAGGGTTTATTATTATAGGTTTAGGTTTTAGTGTTTCGGGTTTAGTGTTAGTTTTAGGGTTAGGGTTTTTTAATTTTTTTAATTATTTTAATTTTTTTAATTTTTAGGGTTTAGGGTTTAGATTTTAGGTTTAGGGTTCAGTTTTTAGTTTAGGTTTTAGGGTTTTTAGTTTTTTTTAAAAGATAATAAACTTAGATTCAACATTTAACACACCAAGTTTTCTAAGACATAAGTGATGACATAGATCAAAATCACTCATAGAAAAATTAAACCCTTAATATAATTGTCTATACATAGTTCCATAAGATAGGTGGATGACCATTCTTAGTTTCTCACCAAAACCCATTTTCAGTAGCGGGATCCATCATATCCTGATCTCTCCCTCCACCGGTCTCACTCCCTCCTACTCCACATACCTTTTATCCACCCATATCTGATACCCCACCACCATATGATGTCGCCACACTTTCTAGGACGGTTGATGATGATGTTCCTGCTATCAAGGTTTTGCCCATTCGTAGCATTTATGTTTAGGTTTAGGTTTATTAATTTTTAGGGTTTATGTTTATTTTTTAATTTACTTAGTTACTTTAGGTTTAGGTTTGGGGTTTGGGGTTTAGGATTAGGGATTAAGGATTAGGTTTAGGCTTTAGGGTTTTAGGGTTTAGGGTTTATAATTATGGTTTAGGATTTAGGGTTTAGGATTTAAGCTTTAGGGTATAGGGTTTTTTAGGGTTTATGGTTTAGGGTTTAGGGTTGTAGGTTTAGTGTTGTAGGTTTAGGGTTTAGGGTTTAGAGTTAGTTTTACAGATTTAAGATTTAGGGTTTAGGGTTTAGTATGAAGGGTTTAGGGTTTCTTTCTTTAAAATAAGTAAGCTCGTAAGTTTAGGTTTATTTAGTTAACTTAGTTTTTTATTTATTTTAGTTTATTTTATTTTTAATTTTTATTTAGGTTTATTTTTTATTTTATTTAGTTTAGTTTATTTATTTTAGGTTTATTTATTTTAGTTTAGGTTTTATATTGTAGTTTATTTTTTAGGTTTAAGTTTAGGTTTAGGTTTATTTATTTTAGTTTTAGTTTTATTTTTATTTCATTTTTCAGGATTATTTTTTTTAGTTTTTAGGGTTCAAGGTTTAGGGTTTAAGGTCTAGGGTTTAGGGTTTAGGGTTTAGGATTTTAGGGTTTAGGGTTTTAGGGTTTTATGGTTTAGGATTTAGGTTTTAGGGTTTGGGGTTTATGATTTAGGGTTTAGGGTTTATTATTTTAGTTTTTTCTTTTACTTATTTATATTTTTTGTGTTTAGGGTTTTGGGTTTAGGTTTAGGGTACAGGTTTTAGTTTAGGTTAATTTTTAAACTAAGTAAATCGATCGATTTGGTTTTTTTTATTTTTTTTTTATTGTGGTTTAGGGTTTAGGGTTTGGTTTAGGGTTCTTAGGGTTTAGGTTTTGTTTTTTTTAAATTATTTAAATCGATAGGTTTAGGTTTATTTAGTTTATTATTTATTTATTTTAGTTTCTTTTATTTTTATTTTTATTTAAGTTTATTTTTTATTTTTATTTAGTTTTGTTTATTTATTTTTGGTTTATTTATTTTAGCTTAGGTTTTTAATTTTAGTTTATTATTTAGATTTAGGTTTAGGTTTATGTTTATTTTTTAGTTGAGTTTTATTTTTATTTTATTTTTTAGGTTTAGGTTTTATTTTTTATTTTTACGTTTAAGGTTAGATATTTTTTTTATGTTTAAGTTTAGGTTTTTATTTTTAGGTTTTTTTTTAGGAGTTTTTAGTTTAGGTTTAGTTTTTTTTTTAGTTTATTTTATTTTATTATATTTAGTTTAAGTTTAGGTTTAGGTTTAGGTTCTATTTATTTTAGTTCAGTTCATTTTAGTTTAGGTTTAGGTTTATTTTATTTTGTTAATTATATTTCTATTTTAGGTTTAGGTTTTTATTTTAGTTTAGGGTTTAGGATTTATTTTTTATTTATTTTTAAGTTTTATTTTTAGGTTTGCTTTTTAGGTTTAGGTTTGTATTTAGTTTTTATTTTATTTTATTTTAGTTTTATTTTTGGTTTATTTTATTTTTATTTTATGTTTAGTTTTTATTTAATTTAGGTTTTTTATTCTTAGGTTTATTTTATTTTCTAGTTTAGTTTAGGTTATTATTTATTTTAATTTTTCTTATTTGTATTGGTTTTTTTTTATTTTATTTTTAGGTATAGGCTTAGGTTTAGGTTTAGGATAGAGTTTAGGTTTTAATTTAATTTAATTTTTTATTTTATTTAGGTTTAGGTTTTTTTATTTTTTTTATTTTAGTTTAGGGTTTTGTTTAAGTTTACATTTTTAGGTTTTTAGGATTTGTTTAGGGTTTAGGGTTTAGGGTTAAGAGATTTTTTAAAAATTAAGTAAATCGATAAGTTTAGGTTTATTTAATTTATTTAATTTTTATTTTATTTTAGGTTTATTTTTTTTTATTTTGTTTAATGATTTATTTTAGGGTTTTATTTTAGTTCACTTTTAGGTTTGGTTTATGTTTATGTTTATTTTTATTTTAGTTTTATTTTATTTTATTTTTAGGTTTAAGTTTTATTTTATTTTAAGTTTAGGTTTAGGTTTTATTTTATTTTTGTTTTATTTTCTTTTAGTTTTGGTTTACATTTATTTTAGTTTATTATATTTTATTTAGTAGTTTAGGTTTAGTTTTATTTTAGGTTTAGTTTTAGGTTTTATTTATTTTATTTTAGTTTATTTTAGTTTAGGTTTAGGTTTATTTTATTTTGTTTATTTTAGATTTATGTTTTAGTAGGGTTTTATTTATTTTTACCTTGTTTTAGTTTATCTTTTAGATATATTAGGTTTTTATTTAGTTTTTATTTTATTTTATTTTAGGATCCATTTTATTTTTATTCCATTTAGCCTGGATTTTATTTGTTTTATTTTACATCCATTTATTCTTTTAGCCTAGTTTAGGTTTTATTTATTTTATCTTTAGCCTGGCATTTATCTTTATCTTATCTTTATCTTTAGTCAGGTCTTAGCCCAGGCTCAGTTTAGGTTTAGTTATTCTTATCCATTTGCTAGGTCAGGATCTTTAATCTTTATTAGGTCTTTATTTAGTGGTAGATTTGGGCCTTGTGGCTCACTGCCTCAGGGCCTGGGGCTCAGTGGCCCAAGATCTAGGGTTGTGGCCCAGGGCTCATGGCCAGGGTGCAGGCTCAGTGGCCCAGGGCTCAGTGGTCAGCTCAGGCTCAGAGCCTTGTGATCTGGCTCAGTGGCTCAGAGTACTGGCCTCAGGGCTCAGGCCTGAGTGGCCCAGAGCCTGGAGCCCAGGGCCGGCCTACAGGCCTAGGCCAGGTCATCTAGGGCTCAGGTCAGATCTTTATCTTTATCTTTAAGCCAAGCAAACCTGCTTCAGCTCATTTAGTCTTTAACCTTTAGCTATCTTATCTTTATCTTGGTTTTAGGCTCTTTCACCTCACCTTAATTTGCCTATCTATCTTTACCCAGGCTCTATCTTTGGCTATCTTAGGCTCAGCTCCCGACTCAGCTCAGCTCAGTTATCTTTATCTTTATTTGGCTCAGCTCAGATCTGGCTTTGTGGCCTAGGGCCCAGGCCTGCTGCCCAAGATCTAGGGCCTGTGGATCAGGCCTCACCCTGGGTATTGCAGGTCTTAGGCCTGTGGCTCAGGGCCAAGTGGCCTGGTGGCTCAGGATCTCACCCACTCCAGGTCTGGGGCCTGTGGTCTTGTGGCCTCTGGGCCTGGCCCAGGTCACAGGCCTAAGATCTAGAGCCTAGGGCCCAGGTTAGTTTTAGAGGCTGCCTAGGGTTAGAGTTTTTTTTTTATTTTATTTTTTTTTAAATTAAGTAAAACAGGTTTTAGGTTTATTTAGTTTATTTTTTTTTATTTTTTTAGTTTATTTTATTTTTTATTTTGATTTAGGTTTTATTTTTATTTTTAATTAGTTTTGTTTAGTTATTTTAGGTTTATTTATTTTAGTTTAGGTTTCTTATTTTAGTTTATTTTTTAAGTTTAGGTTTAGGTTTATTTTTTAGTTTAGTTTTATTTTTATTTTATTTTTAAGCTCCATTATCTTTCTTAGGGCTTCAGGTTTAGGTTTTATTTTATTTTTTAAGTTTAGGTTTATTTTAAGTTTTATCTCTAGTTTAGGTTTAGGATTATTTTTTAGTTTATTTTATTTTTTTTAGTTTTATTTTGGCTTAGGTTTAAGCTTTAGTTTTATTTAATTTAGTTTAGTTTATTTTAGTTTAGGTTTTTATTTTATTATTATTTTAGGTTTAGGTTTTCTCTTTAGTTTAGGGTTTAGGTTTTATTTTTTATTAATCAGATTTTATTTTAAGTTTATTATTAGGTTTTATTTAGTTTTATCTTTATTTATTTTATTTTAGGTTTAGCTTATTAATTAGATTTTATCTTTAGTAGCTTAGGCATTTATTTATTAATATTTTAATTAGTTTTAAGTTTATTTTAAATCCTTTTATGCAGGTTTAGCTTTAGTTTAGTTTATTTATCTTTAATCTCAGCTCATTATTTATTTTATCTTGGTTTATTTAGTTTGGTCAGGTTTTAGCCTTTGGGGCCATGGGTAGGGTAGGGCCTGGTGTTTAAGGCCTAGGGCCTGAGATTAGGGCCCAGGGCCTGTGGTCATGCTCACGCCAGTGGCCTGTGACTCAGGTCCAGTGGTCCTTTATAGTTGTGTGGTTTGGGGCCTAGTGTTTAGGGCCTGGTGGCTAGGGTTTATGGCTTTATGATTTAGGGCCTATGGTCCAGGATCTAGGGCTCAGGGTTTAGCATCCGGGCTGGCTCAGTTTAGTGGCTAGTGGCCAGTTTTGTGGTCTGGGGGGCCTAGGCTTTAGTCCATGGTTTAGGCTTTGTGGTTATAGGCTCAGATTTAGGCCTAGGGTTTAGGGTGGCTATGGTTTACGGTTTAGGGTTAAGGTTGTATGGTTTAGGGTTTAGGGTTTAGGGTTTTAATGTTTAGAGTTTAGGATATAGGGTTTATTCTAGGGTTTAGGGCTGCAAGTTTTTTTTATTTTAATTTTTATAAATTAAGCAAACCAAGTAGTTTAGGTTTATTTAGTTTATTTATCTATTTTAGTTTATTTTATTTTTTTTTTTGATCCAAGTTTAATTTATTTTATGTAGTTTATTTATTTATTTTATTTTACATTTTTTTATTTTACCATTTTTTTGTGCCTAGGATTAGGTTTAAGTTTAGGTTTATCTTTTAGTTTTATTTTATTTTTTAGGTTGTGATTTTATTTTTTATTTTTATGTTTAGGTTTAGGTTTTATTTTATTTTATTAGGTTTTTATTTTAGGTTTTTTTAGTTTTTATTTTTTAGTTTAGTGTTAGGATTATTTTTAGTTTTCTTTTGTTTAGTTTAGGTTTAGGTTTGGGTTTTGTTTATTTTTGATTTAGGTTAATGTTTTATTTATTTTATTTTAGTTTATTTTAGTTTAGGTTTATGTTTATTTTATTTTTATTTTAGGTTTATGACTTTTTTTAGTTTAGGTTTAGTTTTATTTCTTTATTTATTTTTAGGTTTTCTTTTTTGGTTTATTATTTAGGTTTAGGTTTTTAGTTACTTTTTTTTTAAATTTATTTTAGGTTTAGTTTTTCTTTTATTTAGGTTTTGTATTTTTTTAGTTTAGTTTAGGTTTAGATTTATTTTATTTTATTTTAGTTTTTATTTCTTTATTATATTTTCATTTTAGGTTTAGGTTTAGGTTTTAATTTATGTTTTAATTTTTTTTTATTTTTTAGGTTTTATTTAGTTTAGGTTTAGGCTTTAGGTTTTAGGGTTTAGGGTGCAGGGTTTAGATTGGGATGGTTTAGGTTTAGTAGGGTAAAGGTTGTAGATTTTAGGTTTAGGCCTGTTTTTTTTTTTTGTTTTTTTATATTTTTTTATATTTCATATTTTGATTAAATTAAGTAAACCAATAGGTTTAAGTTTATTTAGTTTACTTATTTTATTTATATTTTTTATTTTATTTAGTTTGGTTATTTATTAGCCATTTTCTTAGTTCTTTGTTTAGGTAGGTTTATTTTAGTTTTAATATTTTATCTTTAGGCCTAAGCTTAGCCTTTAATTTATGTCCAGCTCAGTTTAATCTAGCCATTTAGTGTTTAGCCTGTGTCCCAGTCCATGTTATTTATTTAGCCCAGGGCTCAGCCTAGTTTATCTTTGGTTTAGCCTCAGGCCTGGCCTCTCCCTTGAGCTCAGGGCCCAGGGCCCAATAGAGCCCAGGGCCCAGGGCCCGGATCAGGGTGGGCTCAGGATCAGGTAGACATCTGTGGGCCTGTGGCCTGCGCCCAGGTCCAGAGCCTGGTATGGCCCATGGCCTGCCTGGGCCCAGGGCTCAGGGCCCATGGCCTGTGAGCCCAGGGTCTTGACTCCATGCCTTAGGTCTTGAGGCCCAGGGTCCAACGCTCAGGGCCTGGGTCTTAGGGCTCTGTGCCTGGTGGCTCAGGGCCTCAGGATCACCACTTAGTGGAGTGGCCTAGGGCCTAGGGTCAGGCCATGGTTTGTATCTGCCTAGGCCCAGCTCAGTCTGTGGCTCAGGCTCAGAGTTTTAGGGCTCAGTGGTTTTTTTATTTTTTTAAATAAGCAAATGCAGTTCCAGTATCTGTGGTAGGATTGGCCTAGTGCTCAGGGTTTAGAGTTTAGGGTTTAGGGTAGGGTTTTTTTTTTTAAACAGCAACCAAGAGGTTTATGTTTATTTAGTTTATTTTTATTTATCTTAGTTAATTTTATTTTATTTTGATTTAGGTTTATTTTATTTATTTTATTTTAGTTTATCTTTTAAGTTCATTTATTTTAGTTTAGGTTTTTATTTTAGTTTACTTTTAGGTTTTAGGTTTAGGTTTATTTTTAGTTTAATTTTATTTCATATTTAGCTCAATTATTTTTTTAAGTTTTGATTTTTTATTTTATTATTTTATGTTGTTTTAAGTTTATTTTAGGCTTTTTTTAGTTTAAGGTTTATGGTTTATTTTTTATTTAGTTTTAGGTTTTTATGTTTATTTATATTATGTTAAGGTTTTATTTAGTTTTATTTTATTTTATTTTTACTTATTATTTAATTTAAATTTTATTTAGGTTTTTAATTTGTTATTTTATTTTATTTATTTAGTTTAGGTTTTTATTTATTTTATTTTAGTTTAGTTTTTATATTTTATTTTATTTTATTTTTAGGTTTAGATTTTAGATTAGGTTTTTATTTTATTTTATTATTTTATTTTATTTAGGTTTAGGTTTATTTATTTAGTTTTAGGTTTTATTTAATTTAGTGGTTTTTTTTAGGTAAGGGTTTAGGGATTAGGGTTTAGGATTGTGGTTTATTTAGGGTTTAGGGTCAGTAGGTTTGTGGTAGGGTTTAGGGTTTATTATTGTAGGTTTAGGGTTTAGGGTTTAAGGTTTAGGGTTAGTTTTAGGGTGATTGTTTTTCTAAATTTTTTATTTATTCATTTTAATTTTTAGGGTTTAGGGTATAAGGTTTAGATATTAGGTTTAGGGTTCAAGTTTTAGTTTATTATTTTTGGATTTTATTTTTTAATAGAGGACAAAGTCAGATTCAACATTGCTTCTTTTCGATTTCATCAACCAAGTAACACACCAAGTTTTCTAAGACACAAGTGATGACATAGATCAAAAATCAGCACACATAGAGCAAATCAAAAAACCTAAATAAATGAAATCATCGCAATTGTAAAGATAGTTCCATGAGCAGCAGGTCGGATTGACTATTCTTTAGTTTCTCCAGTTCCCATCAAAACCACCTCAGCCTCTCGAGTAGTAGGATCCATGATCATATCCTCGATCTTTCCCTATGCCACCACCATGGCTGTAACTTCCATCGCTCCTCCCACCTCCATAAACACCACTGCTTTGACCACCACCTCTATATCCACCCCCACATCCAGATCCCCCACTACCACTATGATAACCACCGCCTTCGCCTTCACCTCCACCGTCAAATTTAGACTAAGCCTGGTTGATGGTGAAGTTCCTACTATCAAGTTTATGCCCATTCATAGGGCTTAAGTTTTTTTTTTGAAACGTATTCGTAGGGCTTAAGTTTAGGTTTAGGTTTATTAGGTTTTAGGGTTTAAGATTATATTTTATTTATTTTGTAACTTTAGTTTAGGTTTTGGGGTTAGGGTAGGGTTTAGGGTGGATCAGGGTTTGGGGTGTAAGGTTTGTGGTTTATGCTTAGGGTTTAGGATTTAGGTGAGTTTAGGGTTTAGGGTTTATGATTTAGGCTCAGTGTGGTTTTGTGGGATGGGGTTGTAAGAGGTGCAGTGGTAGTGGTAGAGGTTTGTAGAGTGGTAGATCATGGGTAGGTTTTAAAAACAAAGCAACCCGACAGTTTAGCTTATTTAGTACTTAGTTTATTATTTATTATAATATTTTATTTTATTTTATTTAGGTTTATCTTCCTTTCTTTAGTTTAGTTTAATTTTTAGGTATTTATCTTAGTTTAGGTTTATTTTATTTTATCTTATTTTTGAAGTAGGTCATTTATTTTAGTTTTATTTTATTCATTTTTCAGGTTTAGGATCTTGTGGCCTGTGGCCCAGTTTAGGGTTTAGTGCAGGCCTGTGGTTATGGTTTAGGGTTTGGTTAGGGTTTAGTAGGGTTTCTGGCCAGTGTTTATGCTTTGTACTTGTGGTTTTAGGTTTAGGGTTTAGCATTTGTGGTCAGGTAGGGATTTGGGTTGGGGTTTTGGGTTTAGGGTTTAGAGTTTATGGTTTCAGCTGGTTTTGGCCAGGGTTTAGGGTTTTGTGGTTTAGGTTAGGGTTTCTTTTTTTAGTTTTTGTGGTTTAACTTTAGGTTTGAGGGTTAAGGTTTAGGTTTTAGTTTATTTTAAATTAAGCAAACCCATTTTAGGATTTTTAGTTTATTTTTTAGGGTAGGTGTTTATAGTAGGTTATCTTAGGGTTTAAATTTTTTTTGTTTAATTGTTTTTTAAAAATTATGTAAATCAATAGGTTTAGGTTTATTTGGTATATTTTATTAATTTAGTTTATTATTTATTTATCTTAGATTATTTTATTTTTATTTTTATTTATGTTTATTTTTTATTTATATTTAGTTTAGTTTATTTATTTTAGTTTATGTTTTTTATTTAGTTTTATTTAGTTTAAGTTTAGTTTTATTTTTAGAGTTTTATTTTAATTTTATTTTGGTTTAGGTTTTATTTTTTATTTTTGGTTCATGTTTAGGTTTTTAATTTATTTTTTTAGGTTTAAGTTTTAGTTTTTTATTTTAGGTTTATTTTTAGGTTTTATTTTTTAGTTTAGGTTTAGGCTTATTTTTATTTTATTTCATTTTATTATATTTAGTTCAGGTTTAGGTTTAGTTTATTTTAGGTTTATTTTATTTTGTCTATTTTATTATTATTTTAGGTCTAAGAATTTTTTTTTTGGTTTAGGGTTTAGGTTTTATTTTTTATTTATTTTTTAGTTTATTTTGGGTTTCTTTTTTTTTTTTGTTAAGGTTTTTATTTTGTTTTTATTTTATTTTACTTTAGGTTTATTTTATTTTTATTTTAAGTTTAGTTTTTATTGTATTTAGGTTTTTTTATGTTAGGTTTATTTTATTTTTAGTTTAGTTTAGGTTATTATTTATTTTATTTTTAGTTTATTTTTTTATTATTTTTTTAGGTTTAGGTTTAGGTTTAGATTTTAGTTTAGGTTTTATTTTATTTTATTTAGGTTTAGGTTTTATTTTTTTTATTTTAGGTTTATTTTGTTTAAGTTGTTTATTAGTATGTTTAGTGGTAGTAAGGATTTTTTTTAAATTTAGTAAACCGATAGGTTTAGGTTTATTTTTTTATTTTTTGTTTAATTTAGTTTATTTATTTTAGTTTAGTGTTTTTATTTTAGTTCGCTTTTTGGTTTAGGTTTAAGTTTATGTTTATTTTTTAGTTTAGTTTTATTTTAATTTTTAGTATTTATTTTAGGTTTAGTTTTTATTTTAGGTTTAGTTTTAAGTTTTATTTTTTAGTTTAGGTTTAGGTTTATTTTTAGTTTATTTTATTTTATTAGTTTAGGTTTAGGTTTAGTTTATTTTAGGCTTAGGTTTAAGTTTTATTTATTTTAGTTTAGGTTATCTTAGTTTTTTTTTTTATTTTAGTTTTTTTTCTAGTTTGGTTTAGGTTTTATTTTTCATTTATTTTTATGTTTTATTTTTAAATTTATTTTTTAGGTTTAAGTTTTTATTTATTTTTTATTTTATTTTATTTTAGGTTTAATTTAATTTTTTTAAGTTTAGTTTTTATTTTATTTATATTTTTTATTTTTTGTTTAGTTTATGTTTTTATTTATTTTATTTTAGTTTAGTTTTTATTTTTTATTTTATTTTCTTTTTAGGTTTAGGTTTAGGTTTTAGGTTTAGGTTTTAGTTTATGTTTTTATTTTATTTTATTTTTTTCATTTTATTTTGGTTTAGGATTTTTCTTTATTTTATTTTTAGGTTTTATTTAGTTTAGGTTTAGGTTTTTAGCCTTTTAAAGTTTAACGTTTAGGGTTTAGGTTTATTTTTATGTTTTATTTTTTTAGTTTAGTTTATTTAGTTTTTTTTTTATTTTATTTATTTTTTTTTAGGTTTAAGTTGAGGTTTTATTTATTTTAGTTTAGTTTATTTTAGTTTAAATTTATGATTATTTTATTTTGTATATTTTATTTTTATTTTAGGTTTAATTTTTATTTCTAGTTTAGGGTTTAAGTTTAATTTTAATTTTGGTTTTTAATCTTAGATTTATTTATTTTTTTAAATTTATTTAAGTTTTATTTATTTGTTTTTTAGTTTGTTTTTATTTATTTATTTTATTTTATTTTGGTTTAGGTTTTAATTTATTTATTTTACTTATTTTATTTTAGGTTTTATTTACTTTCAGGTTCCAGGTTTGTTAGGGTAGTTTTAGTAGGGTTTTTAGGTTTATGGTTTTGGGCTTAGGTTTAGGGTTGGGGCTTTGGTTTGGGGTAGTTTAGGCTTTGGGTTTAGCCATTTGGTTTTGGGGTTAACCCAGATTTGGGGTTACTTTATGGTTTAGTTTAATGTAGTTTATAGTTTATTTATTTTGGGTTTAGGGTTAATCTAGGGTTTAGGGTATTTTAGGGTTTAGGGTTTTTTTTTAATTTAAGTAAACTAGTAGGTTTATGTTTATTTAGTTTATTTAGTTTATTTTTTTATTTATTTTAGTTTAATTTATTTTTTATTTTTATTTATGTTTATTTTTATGTTTTGGTTTATTTTATCTATTTTAAGTTTTTTTATTTTAGTTTAGATCTTTTAACTTAATTAATTTTTGGGTTTAGGTTTAGGTTTATGTTTATTTTTTTAATTTATTTTATTTTTATTTTATTTTTTAAGTTTAGGTTTTATTTTTAATTTTTAGGTTTATGTTTTTTTAGGCTTATTTTAGGTTTTTGTAGTTTTTTTTTAGGCTTTTAGTTATGTTTAGGTTTATTTTTATTTTATTTTATTTTATTTAGTTTAGGGTTTAGATTTAGTTTAGTTTATTTTAGGTTTTATTTATTTTAGTTTTGGTTTATCTTTATTTTATTTTATTTATTTTAGTTTTTTTTAGTATAGGGTTTAGGTTTTATTTTTTATTTATTTTTAGGTTTATTTTTTATGTTTATTAGGGTTAGTTTTAGGGTTTTGGGATTAGGGTTTAGGGTTTAGGATTTAGTTTTTTTAAAAAATAAAAAACCAAGCAAACCGACAGTTTGCTTTATTTACTAATTTTATTTTTTATTATTAGTCAGGGTTTAGGGGCCTGGCTCAGGGCCTAGGGTTTAGGCCCATGGTTGTGGCTCAGGGTCTTAGGGTTTAGGGTTATTTTAGGGCCTAGGGCTCAGGGTTTCAGGCCTTTAGCTCCTGGGATTTTAGGATTTGTGCTCAGGTCATTAGGTTTAGGGTCAGGGTTTAGGGATCAGGGCTCAGGTAGGGTTTAGGTCATGTGGATTTTGGTTGTAATAGGGTTTAGGGTATGTAGGGTTTGTGGTTATGGAGGGTTATTTTTTCTTGGGTGAGGTTTAGGTTTTATTTTTAAATTTAAGTTTATGTTTTATTTTAGGTCATTTTTTTAGGTTATATTTAAATTTTGGTTTAGTTTTTTTTTTATTTTATTTTATTTTAGTTTAGGGTTATTTATGTTTAGGTTTATTTATTTAGTTTATTTTATCTTTACCACGCCATTTATTTTATTTTATTTATTGGTATTTTTTAATAGGTTTATTTTTTAATTTTAGGTTATTAGGTAAAAGTTTAGGTTTATTTGATAGTTTAGGGTCTTTTATAAAAGAATTAAAACCCGACAAGTTTATGTTTATTTAGTTTATTATTTTATTTTATTTATTTAGTTTAGGGTAGGTTTAGGGCCCAGGCCTGTGATAGTGAGTTTAGGTTTAGGATTTTGTGGCCCAGAGTGGGAGGGGTCAGTCAGGGTGATCAGAGTTACCAGATTTGGTCATGGCCTTATTTGGGCCTAGGGTTTAGGTTAAGGTCAGTTTGGCTGGGCCTGGTGTGGTTTAGGTTTATGTAGGAGTTTAGGGTTGGTTATGGGTCAGGCTAGGGTAGGATTTAGTTTATAGGGTCAGCTTTAATGTTAACATTTTTTTGTTTATTTTTTTTAAAAAATAATATAAATTGATAGGCTTAGGTTTATTTAGTTTATTATTTATTTATCTTAGTTTTCTTTATTTTTTATTTATATTTAGGTTTACTTTTTATTTTTATTTAGTTTAGTTTTTTTTTATTTTAGTTTAGGTTTTTAATTTTGGTTTATTTTTTTAGGTTTAGGTTTATATTTTGGTTGAGTTTTATTCTTATTTTAGTTTTTAGGTTTAGGTTTTTTTTTTTTGTTTTAGGTTTAGGTATAGGTTTTTATTTTATTTTTTTAGGTTTAGGTTTTAGGTTTATTTTTTGGTTTTATTTTTTAGTTTAGGTTTAGATTTATTTTTAGTTTATTTTATTTTATTTTGTTTCGGTTTGGGTTTAGGTTTATTTTATTTTAGGATCAGGTTTATATTTTATTTATCTTAGTGTAATTTATTTTAGTTTAGGTTTTAGTTTATTTTACTTTATCTATTTTATTTTTATTTTAGGTTTAGGATTTTTTTTAGGTTTTAGGTTTAGGTTTTTTATTTAGTTTTTATTTTATTTTATTTTAGGTTTATTTATTTTGGTTTTTTATTCTTAGGTTAATTTTATTTTTTTAGTCTAGTTTAGGTTTTCATTTATTTTAGTTTACTTTATTTTTTATTTTTATTTAGGTTTATTTTTTTATTTGATTTAGTTTAGTTTATATATTTTAGTTTTGATTTTTTATTTTAGTTTTTTTTTTAAGTTTAGGTTTAGGTTTATTTTTTAATTAAGTTTTATTTATATTTTATTTTTTAGGTTTAGGTTTTATTTTTTATTTTTAGGTTTAGGTTTTTATTTTCTTCTTTAGGTTTAGGTTTAGGTTTTATTTTAGGATTATTTTTAGGTTTTTTTTGTTTATGTTTGTTTATTTTTAGTTTATTTTATTTTCTTTAGTTTAGGTTTAGTTAATTTTAGTTTAGATTTAGGTTTTATTTATTTTAGTTTAGTTTTGGTTTATTTTATTTTTTATTTTAGGTTTAGGTTTTCTTCTTAGTTTAGGTTTTATTTTAAAATTTTTTATTTTTTTTTTAGGTTTTTTTATTTAGTTTTATTTTATTTTATTTTAGATTATTAATTTTATTTTCAGTATCATTTTTATTTTATTTAGATTTTTTATTCTTAGGTTTATTTTATTTTGTAGTTTAGTTCAGGTTTTTATTTATTTTATTTTAGTTTTTTTTTATTTTTTAGGTTTAGGTCTAGGTTTTAATTTAGGTTTTCATTTTAATTTACTTAGGTTTAGGTATTTTTATTTATTTTATTTTTAGGTTTTATTTAGTTTAGGTTTAGGTTTTTAGGTTTTTAAGGCTTATGGTTCAGGATTTTTTTTTGGGAGAACCCCATGTAGGGGAATTTTATTGCCACAAAAAGGGGGTTACAAGGTCCTTAAGAGGGAATAAAATCAAGGTCTACTCAAAGAGCTATAATCAGCCTAGAGAGTGAATCCCCTATCTAAGTACAACCACAAAATAGAAAGAAAAAGCAAAGAGAAAAGAAAAATAGTAAGAGAAACAAAAGTAGCCAAAAGCAGAAGCCAGAGGACAACCTTCAGCAAAAAGTTGTGAAGATGAGAGAAGCATATGCCACATACAGAGAAAGAACCTGCAAGGAAATAAAACAAAACAAGCAAACATTTAGAGAAAGAAATTAGCACAGGTAGAGAAATGCAATAACTGAAGAAATAAATGAGAGTGAGAGAAAACTAGAGAATTGTGTGAAGGAAGGCTCAGGCATAGTCACATAAGAATGGGGCAGTCGCAAGCATCTGCATTCAAACTTCAAAGGAAGGGTTACATCACAAATGCTACTACCAGCCAAATTATGAGTGAAATCATCCCAACCATCATAGCCTACATACCTAGGGGAAGGTCACTGCCACTGAATGAAAATCATTTGATCTTTAATTCTTGTATAACAAATAATGGCAAAATACACTATAGAAGGAAAGGAAACACAATTCATCCAGGCAAATGGATGCAACCAATCCCTTCAAAGAACACCACCACCTATGTATTCCAACATAACATGTGAAAGAGTTGCCAACACAAACCCCTGCCCAGATTATTCATCATGGGAAGGAAAACACCCCCATAGTGATGAAAGCCAATCGAGAAATCTGTGTTAACATCCACCTATTAATAGCTAGATCACACCAATAATTATACAGGTCTAATAGAGCCAAGAGTAACCTCAGCCAACAGATAAACCCATACAGCAAAAGCACAGGTAATGAGGCTAACCAAATGACAATCAATAGAATAATAAGGCAAGCAGGAATCCAACGAAAAAAATAGCCTGTTGAACATAATAACCCTATAATCCATTCATCCGATAGCCAATACAGCAAAGCAAATAGTGTAACCAATAGAGGAGAATGTAGGCAGTGTCATTACAGAATTGAGCCATGTTAGGAAAAAAATTATATAGCCTAAAAATCCATCATGTGTAGGGAAAATAGTCGAACTGCTAAGCAAACAACAACAACAATATCAAAAGGAAAGGGTGACCAAAGAAATCCCAACCGTGCAGGGAAATAAAAGTAATCACAAAACTAAAAATAGAAAGGGAAACAATGAACATAATTAGCAAAGTAACTAATTGATCCTTGAGGGTTGAGAAAAGGAGCAGCAGAACCCAACAGATCCAGTGAAACAGGTGATAGTCCCATGAAAGAGGGCTATCAACAAATAAAATTAGAAGCCAACATGTTAAAAAAATAAATAGTAGGTAAGCAATAGATGAGGCAGAAGAACCAAATACCACCAGTACAGATAACCATGAAAATGCAGCAGGTAAGTGCAGCAGAAAACTAAGAAGAGGAGAGTGCAGATCAAGGAAAATAGAAAAAGGAAAATACAGATAAAGCAAGCAGTTAACCGAGCAGACAACAACATAATGTAACTTAATTTCTGAGGTAAGGTAAACCAGAGTTTTCCAAATTAACCATACCATGCAATTGTTTAGGAAGACTAGAATGATCATAAAAGCTGAGCACCTCGTATCTAGCACCTAAATTAGCAAGATAGTCAGCACAATCATTTCCTTCACGCCAAATGTGAGTGACTTTAAAACATACTTGAGAGAGGAGAGCTCTAGTATGATTAAGGAGGTTATATAAATCTGTGTTTCCCACCTTGGTGGAAGTCAACATATCAATGAGCAAAAGTGCATCCACTTCAATCCAGATATTAAGCCAATCTTTTTGCAAACAAATCTCTATAGCTTTGTTAATAGCCTTTAATTCAAAGAAAAGATACAAAGCTTTAAGGGGTAGGCGTAAGCACAAATGACACTACCTTTAAAGTTTCTGAAAATGCCACCACAGCCAAAAGAATTTTGAGAGACAGAGCCATCAGTATTAATTTTGAAAATATTATTATGAGGCTTTCTCCAATAGATAAGCTTATCTTCTTTCTAGTTGGGGATCTCAGGGAAGCTAAGACCCATCTTGGTGGCTACAAATTTGCACCCTTGAAAGTGGTTGTTAGTAATTAAGCTAGCATTACATAAAGCACTAATTTTTTCTTTAGTTCTATCCATAATCCTGTTGTGGTTCATAGGGATACCATGATGTTTGGCATCATTTCTATCCATCCATATGAACCACATAAGAGTGATAGCAGTACTTACTTTAATGTGACCATTCATAGTTTTATGAAAATAAACATCAAGAAGTTGATATAAGGATAAAGAACCATGAAAATGGTTAATATTGAAAAGTTCATCATACCAAACCCCAATTTGGAGGAAATAGCTCCATTAACATAAACATGATTCACATTCTCAATGTGAAAATAGGAATAACATTTGGAAGGCAACTGAAAGCCTTTTCCCACATCAAAGAGTCAACAAGAATGAAATTTTTCAAAATTCTCCAAATAAGGATAGATTAGGAAATAGATAATATTATTCCAAATTTAAAAAAAACACATTAGAGAAGCCATGGGCTTCTCTAATTTGATTCCAAACCTCTTTAAAGATAAAATCACCGACATGAGATAGCTTAAATAGAATCTTATCAGGCTTGTTAGAAATGATAGGAATGTTAGTGAATTTATCTAAAAGAGAAATAGGAATATAATCAGTGAGTTTACTATTATTCCAATTATTATTAATCCAAAAAGAGTTCACTTTAATAGCAGCAGTAGAATGTGTAGATAAGATATCATCAATAGAACCACTGCTAAACCAATTGTCTTGCCAAAAGAAAGAAGATCCAGAGTTAACCCCACAAGATATAAGGGATTCAGCTTCCCATTTGATGGAGCAAAGTCTTTTCCAGATAGGGGAGTCACCCACTTTGTAAGGGCAAATAAGAGGATGCTTACCCTGGCAGTATTTGGCAGTCATGAAGTTTGCCCAAAGACTATTATTACTCCTAAAATTCCACCAAAGTTTATGAGAGAAAGCAATAATAGCTTCACAAATAGAATTACAACCAATCCCACCCTCAGCAAGGGTGCCACAACTTTTATACCAAGAAGTCCAATGCATCCTTTTAGTATAATTGTTAAAGCCCCAGAAAAATTTATTAAGGAGACATTCTATTCTTTTTAAGGTAGAGTTAGTAGGTATGATGGTTTGAATAAGATAAAGAGGCATGGAATTAAGGGTACTCTTGAGCAAAGTAAGCCTGCCACCCAAGGAAAGTAAGTGAAATTCCCAAATAGAAATTTTATTAGCCTTTATTTGGATTAGATCATCAAAGAGATGTGATCTTTTTTGACCTTTGCATAGAGGAGCACCAAGATATTTAATAGGGACTTCAAATCCATAGCCCTAGCCCACCAGAAAGGAAATGATCACATACCAACAGATCACCTCCATCAAGAGAAACGTGAGCATAATGCGTGTGACAGATAAGAAAACAAAAAACAATCAATAATGGTGAAGGATCATCAAACCTACAAGGAGATGAAGCTCCAAAAAAGGGGAAAATGCAATTACTAGAGAGCGCCGCAGGAGGGAAGAGAGAGGATGGGTTTGGGTTTTTATTTATTTTTATTTTTTACTTATTTTATTTATTATTTATTATTTATTTTTAGTTTATTTATTTATTTAGTTTTATTTTTATGGTTTATTTTATTTATATTTTATTTATTTATTTATTTTTATTTTATTTATTATATTATATTATATTATATTATATTTATTTTATTTTTTAATTTATTTATTTATATTTTACATTATATTATATTTTATTTATCTAATTTATTCTTATTATTTATTTATTTATTTTTATTTTATTTATTTTTTATTTAGTTTTATTTATTTTATTTTTATTTTAATTTAATTTAATTTTTATTTTTATTTTATTTATTTTATTTCTATTTTATTTATTTTTATTTTTATTTTATTATTTATTTATTTATTATTTATTATTTATTTTAAATTTCTTTATTTATTTTTAATTTAATTTATTATTTATTTATTTATAATTTAAATAATAATTTTTTATTTATTTTTATTTAAATTTATTTTATTTATTTATTTAATTTTTTTATTTTATTTTTATTTTTGTTTTAGTTTTTATATATTTACTATTTATTTTATTTTATTTATTTAGGATTATTTTTATTTTTATTTATTTAGCTTTTTATCTAATTTTTTATATTTTAATTATTTTATTTTTATTATTTTATTTTTTAATTTTAAATTTTAATTTATTTATTTTAATTTATTAATTTTATTTTATTTTATTTATTTTATTTATTTTATTTATTTTTTATTTTACTTATATATTTTTATTTTTATTTTTATTTTTAGTTTATTTTTAGTTTATTTATTTATTTACTTTTTATTTTGTATTAGTTATTTAGGATTATTTTTATTTTGTTTATTTAGTTTTTTTAATTTATTTTTTTATTCATTAATAATTTTGTTTATTTTTTATTTTTATTTATTTATATATTTTTATTTTTATTTATTTTTATGGTTTATTTTATTTTTAATTTTTCTTTAAATTTTTTTAGTTTTTATTTTATTTCATTTCTATTTAATTTTATTATTTTTATTTTTTTAGGTTTTTTATTTTTTATTTTTATTTATTATTTATTTAATTTATTTACATTTTATTATATATTTCTTATTTTTTATTTTTTAGTTTTATTATTTTTATTCATATTTTTATTTTTATATATATATATATATATATTATTTATTTTATTTTATTTATTTTATTTTATTTTATTTTAAGTTTAATTATTTTCTATTTTATTTATTTATATTTTATTTATTTAATTTTTATTTTATTTAGGTTTATTTTATTAATTTTTTAATTTTTATTTTTATTTTTATTCTATTTATTCCTATTTATTTATTTATTTTTTTATTTTTATTTTATTTTTTATTTTTATTTTTAAATTTATTATTTTAATTAATTATTTTATTTATTTTTATTTTATTTTATGGTTGGAGGTGTGGGATCAGGGTTTTGATTTAGGATTTTAGGTTTAGTGTTTAGTGAGGTTTGTGGTTTAGGGTAGTTTATAGGTTTAGGTTAAGGGTTTAGGTTTAAGGATTTTAGGGTTTAGATTTTTATGATGAGGTTTGGGGTAAGTGAGGTTAGTGGTTTAGAATTTAGAGTGGGTTAGGTTTAGGGTTGATTTAGTGGTATGGTAGGGTTGGTGTTTGATTAGGGTTTAAGGTTCTTTAGGGTTTAGGGTTTGTCTCTAGGTTTTATTTCAAGTTTTGTAGGGTTTATTTAGTATATTATTTATTTATTTCAGTTAATTTTATATTTAATTTTATTTAGTTTAGTTAATTTAATTTAGGTTTAATTATTTTATTTTTTTTAGGTTTAGGTTTAGGTTTATGTTTATTTTTTAGTTTAGTTTTATTTTTATTTTATTTTTTAGGTTTAGGTTTTATTTTTATTTTTGTAGGATGTTTTAGGCTTAGGTTTATTTTGGGTTTATTTTTAGGTTTATTTTAGTTTAGGTTTAGGTTTTATTTTATTTATCTATTTATTTGGTCAAGTTTAGTTTATTTTAGGTTTAGGTTTAGTATTATTTATTTGGTTTAGGTTTTTTTTATTTTATTTTAGGTTTAGGTTTTATTGGGTTTAGGTTTTAATTTTATTTATTTTTGGGTTTAATTTTTATGTTTAGGTTTTTATTTAGTTTTTATTTTATTTTATTTTAAGTTTATTTATTTTTATTTTAAGTTTTGTTTTTATTTTATTTTGGTTGTTTATTCATATGATATTTTTTATTTTAGTTTAGTTTAGGTTTTTATTTATTTTATTTTATTTTTTTTTAATTTTTTATTTTATTTTATTTTTAGGTTTAGGTTTTGGCTTTAGTTTAGGTTTTGTTTTATCTTTATTATCTTTATCTTATTTAGGTTTAAATTACTTATTTATCTTATCTTAGGTTTTATTTTAGTTTAGGTTTTAGGTTTTTGTGGTTTAGGTTTTAGTGTTTAGGGTTTGGCTTTAGGGCTCAGGATTTTGGGCCTAGGGTTTGGCCCAGGATCTGATTTAGGCTCATATTTAGGCCCAGTAGTGGCTCAGCCTCAGGATCTACAGGTCAGATCAGAGTTTAGGTCAGCTATCTGGGAGTGGGGCCCAGCCTGGGACTCCAGAGGGTGTGGGCCTAGGGCCCAGGTCAGCCCAGAACCCAGGGCCTGTGGAGGGACTCAGTGCTATTAGTATGGGTTTTAAACACTCCAGTTTCAGGGCCTGTGATAGGTTTAGGGCCCAGGCCCAGGGTGAGCCCAGGGTGTGGGGTGGGCCGGGCCTAGGTTTGGGTTAGGATTTTATTTTTATTATTTTTATTTTTTTAGGTTCATTTAGTGTATTTTCTATTTATTTTAGTTTATTTTATTTTCAATTTTGATTTAGGTTTAATTTTATTATTTATTTTAGTTTATTTATTTTATGTTTTTTAATTTTAGTTTAGTTTTTTTATTTTAGTTTACTTTTTTAGGTTTAGGTTTATATTTTAGTTTATTTTATTTTATTTTAGTTTTTAGGTTTAGGTTTTATTTTTTATTTTTAGGTTTAAGTTTAGGTTTTATTTTATTTTTTAGGTTTAGGTTTTATGTTTTTTTAGGTTTTATTTTTTAGTTTAGCTTTAAGTTTAATTTTAGTTTATTTTATTTTATTTAGTTTAGGTTTAGGTTTTGGTTTAGTTTATTTTAGGTTTTAGGTTTAGGTTTTATTTATTTTAGTTTAGTTTATTTTAGTGTAGTTTAGGTTTACTTAATTTTTAATTTAGGTATTATTTTTTTATTTAGTTTAGGGTTTAGGTTTTAATTTTTATTTATTTTTAGGTTTTATTTATTAGTTTATTATTTAAGTTTAGGTTTTTGTTTAGTTACATTCAGTGATGAAGACTTACTCCTAGGGACGATCGAGCACAACCACCTCTTTATATTATAGTGGATGTTGGCAGATACAGGTTATCTAGAGTTCCATTTGACCTAGTGTATCAATTAACATTTTGAGTCGAAGAACCCTTGCCTACTTGAGGATCGAAATCTCCAAACTCCAAAAAGAAAGGATGATGTTGAAAGGATGTAATGAATAAGGTGAGATGGCCTTGTGGTGTTTATTTTTGGAATTATGTGGGGAGGGGGACCACGTCGATCATAGGGGGTATGCTTTTTGAGTTGATCAGGTACAACATTGAGATATGATGTGTTATCTCGAAAGATAGAGACATCACCTTATAATGGACCTAATCACATAATAAGAACTCCTAAAGCATGCTGGGACTTCGCATGTACTAGACATTTTCTCCTAATTTATATGGATGAATAAGGTAGAGTTTATATTAAATCAGGTTCTTAAGCTCCTTATGAAGGTAAGCCTCCATAGTTAATTACATATTAGGAAAATAAATTTTCTAAGAATACTCTCGATTAGAGTAGACAATTATCATCTCTAAAGATTTCAAGGTTAGACTATCAAAGGATCGGTTGTATTTGAATAATCAATTGGGAAAGTTCAAGGAGAAGACTTATTTTTGGAATTCAAATGAAATATGTAGGAAATGCTCATGATACTAAGAAGCTTAGTGAGCATTCCAATGTATCCTTTATAAGTTTGAAGATGAGGAGATTTATATGTTTTGAGTTGAAATTTAATCAGATTACTAGGGCTTATAATCCACCAACACAACATTGTGGGAATGCTTAAGAGGTGAGGATTTATGCTCGTAGCCCAAAAGAAATAGATAACTCGAATCCTAAATCTAGAGAGCTTTAGTATGAGCTAAAGCATGACTTAAATCTAAGCGACAGGTGGACATAAGGGTTTACCTCCACAAGAGATAATAAATTATCTGATTTCTGGACTTATAACTTCCTAGGGTGGCTGTAAACTAACTCCTCCTATGATTTAAAACCAAGTTGTTCATTCTTATGAATTGGAGGATAGCTAGGGTAGTTATTTAATTAGAAATATATTAAAGTCCTAAACACACTCCCTAAGAGACTAGAGCATGAGTTGTATGAGAATATGACTTATTTTAGCACATTATTTTGACAGAGGCTTTAGGATTTCTTGTGCCTAAATGCATGATGAAATAATTTGTGGGTCAAATCAGCTAGAAGAAGGTGTTCTCCACCACAAGGGATGCCCTCACGGGTCAAGCATTCATTTATCGTGCAAGGATGAAGATCCTTCATGTTCAAGGGAGAAAGAATATGCATGCATGATGTGAAACATACAACCATTCAACTAAGTGGTTGCTAAATCTTTTAATTATCTAATTCATGTCATAGGCTTTATGATGAGGTTATGAGTTATTTAAAATTTAGTTATGAGTGATTAGTTAGGTAGAAATGTTATTTTTATCCTAAGAACTTAATCGTATTCAATCTACCCAATAAAGCATCAATCATTTAAGAAACTATGAAAAGCATGTAAACATAATATCAAACAATTATATAAACTATCGTAAAAGAATAAAAGACCGGTGCGATCGGGTACTACCGTAGAACCTGAAGAGAGAAAAGATGGGTAGCCGAGCTCTACCCTTATACAACCTGGAATATAAAAGAATAATTATAATTGTATTAACTACTATGGAGGTCTTCATTCTTCATATCTCCATTTTTGATTTGGTTCTTTCTTTGATTTGGATGGTGTTTCCTTCAAAGGCATCATAGGAACCCTAGGATAAAGCCTTTTGGCCACTGCTCATCATAATCTCCAATAACACTAATCCTAATTCCTATTACAAAAACTTACATTTATATGGGAAAACTAAATCTAACTACACCTACAAAATAGTGGTTAGCTAAATATACATATAATCCCAAGCAGTTGTATTTATAATTTGGACTTAGCACCCTACACATGGGTAACAAAGCCCACCTGTCTTTACTTGGATTATGCTTAACGATTTAAGTGCGAAAGGGGCATTCACATTTATTTTTAAGCATCCCTTAAGCATACTTCCTTGCAAAAATATGATTAGGCTAATATTAGCCTATCATCAAGTCTATGAAGCATACACCCAAACATCTAATCTAAAATAATACATGATAAAATAAAATATACATCAAATCATAAAACATCTTAACTTAGAGCTAGAAGTGGTGACTTAAATCTAATGTGTGTTTCAAGGATTGTGTGGTAAGTCTTATTAAGCATTAGTGCTATATTTTCTAAGTGTAGAAGGATTCAATTTAACATGAAAGGTTGATCTTACTTGAAGTAGTTTAATTGATTTGAGAATTTTAATTTCTATTTTCTTTTACTTCATTTGATTACACTTAGCAACTAAGTATTATAAAGAGAGGAAAAGAGGATTTCCCTCTTTCAACCATACCTTAAGTCACTTTCAAAAGTATATTAATTTGTTTTAGTTCTCTTTGGTGAATGGCTTATTAAATGATTAATTTAATCCTAAGTTTAGGTTCACTTTAAATAATCCTATTCAAAATGAAATGCATCTTAAGATTAATTTAATTTAATTACTACCACATGACATATATTAAATCATTAACATGCATATGATTTAATCCTAAGTGTATCTATACAAACAACATATTTTAACACAGTTAAATGATAAATGTATGTGTATGTTTAGAATTTATATTTTATTTGATTGAATTATTTAAACAATTTTATTTAAAACTTTATCCAAATTCTTATACAAAAAGGACATAAGAATCAAAATTAAATAGGCATGTGCCATTGTTAAACAATGGAAGTGAGGTAATCAAATTACCTCCTTGGAGCTAGCTAAAGCCTCGTATTCTCAGGATGTCCAGACTATATACCCATTTGCATTCAAATATATGTCATACATGAACATATGAAGTAAGCTCCAAATCATATGGCTAATTAATTCAACCACTTAGTCAATTATAAATGCATGCAATTTTACATAAAATGGGATTTTCATTCACTAATCACATATACATATACATGTACAAAGATAAAGGCTACGCATCATTGTTAAACCACGAAAGTGAGGTAATCATATAACCTCTTTAGGGCTAACTAAAATCTTGTATTCCTGAGATGTCTAGACTATATACTTTCTTTTCTTAGACACACATGGATGTATACATAAATGAGGGAAAGAAAACCATGCAAAGATTGTATATTTTTTATTATGTTATATATATATGAATTAAAGCTCTATCCAAATTTGAATGTTGAAATACATAATAATGAAATCAAATAGGTACGTACCGTTGTTAAACCAGGGAAGTGAGGTAATCAAATGACCTCCATGGGGCTAGCTAGAGCCTCATGTTCTCGAAGTGTCCATATTATATACCCATTAACATCCAATCTTATATAAATCACATGAATAGAGGAAAGAGAACTCAACATTCATGCACTCAAGCTATAAGCACATGCATTTCTTATGTATTTATAACTAGCATCATAAAACACATTATTATTCATTTATAAGCTTTTGAAAAATACATTTGGATTTAATAGTGATAATAGCCACACATATATTAAATTAAATCAACACATGCAAGCTTACATAAATGAAATCCATTTTATTTTACTTGATTTTTAAAATATGGATGCATGAATTCAAATGACATACCAAATTTAACATGATTGGAAAGAGGACAATCACATATAAGCTTGTGATTCATTCAACCAAACTAGTTATTAAGGACAATCAAATCAAATAAGGTTATTTAAAAAAAATCAAAGCTTCTTTATTTATTAAGTTTTGGATTTAATTTGATTTAAAGAGGAGAAGAGAAATCATGAAAGGTAAAGGTCATCCCATTAAATTAACCCATATAATTTGGCATTAATTGCTCAAGTAATTAAAGAATAATTAAGCTAATTAATTTTGTAATTAAACCTTAATTACTACTCAAAATTAGTTAAGATCATTTTTAATTAATTCTCCTCTGAAATACATTTAAAATAAATATTTATTTGCATTTTTTTATTTCTCTATGATTTTTTATAATTTTTAGAAGTTTTAGCCATTAAATTATTAATTAAGCCTAATTAAAGCTTAATCCTATTAGCGCCATGTGGCGCGTTGACACGGCGTGCATTCCACAGGGCATCGTGGGATTGGCTATTTTATCCGACTTAGTGCCTATGTGGGGGACGCGCTTTCTTGTCCGCCATCCAATCTAAGATCAAATGACTATAATTAATCCTACAGATTAATAGAATTAAATTAGATTGATCTAGCATATTTAATCACGACCATCCATTTCAATCATGCATAATGGATGATGTGTGATCTAACGTCACGTGAGTGAGGGAGAATGGAGTCTACCATTGTTCACTTGATTCGAGCTTAAAAGGATCCCACTCCTTCATGACATCGATCAGAGGGGATCGAACAGTCAAGATCACACAAGATGCAAGTTTTCTTCAAAAAGCTCCAACCCATTTTTGCCTAAAGATCAGTTTTGGAAGCATACCATCGGAGCTCAAGATTGGTGGTTGGAACGATTGAGGAAGCTTTATCTAGTGGAGATGAAGCTATATTAAGCAGCAACTGGATCAATTCCTTTATGTTCACTCAGAAGGCCATGAACTGATGATTTGGAGCTTAACTTTGATTGAAGTCCCACCTCCAGTGCTCGGGAAGCTTCAGAGATGATTCACTCTTACTCGATGAGGCCTATGAAAGGTGAGTGCAAAGTTAATTTGATTTTGATGGAGAAATGGGGAAGTTAGGTCAGAAATGGGAGTATCTTATTTTGGGATGGACGAGAATGACATTTTTTGATTAAGGAGAGAGCTTGGGAGCTTACGACTTGGGTAGCTAGAGATCTAAGAAATGATTTTTGTGTGTGTTTGAGTGGAAATGAGGGGGTGTATACCCCCCTTCATATTGATCGAGTTTGGCTTCTAGTGACTGTCCGACCATCTCTGGGAGTCGTGGGTGGCAGGGAGGAGGTCAGTTGGCTCGGCTTAGTTAGTTGAAGGTGTGAGAAGGCTACCAAGAAGGAATCATGGGTGTCTTATAGGTTTCAAATGCTCTAGTGGAGAGGGTGAGGTGATTTCACCTCCCATGGGTCATGGCTGACCCAGCCACCCCATAGGTCAAGTTGGGCAATTTCTTAGGTGCTTAGGTGGACCATTTGGAGAGTACCAAGTGGCCAAAGAATTGAAATGACAACATACATGGGTGATTTATCTCATTTGATGTCCTTGACCTAAGGGTAGAATGATCATTTGGAATTGGATTTGATTTAGGTAGATTTGAAATGAGCCAAAAGTAGGTTAGCCCAAATTTCAAGTCAATTGGAGTTGAATAGGTTAGGTTTGGCTCAATTTGACTAATTTAGGACAAATTGGGTTAGGTTACATAAAGTTGACCAATTAGTCAAATTGGGTCAGACCAAGGGTTGGGTCAAGTTCATATGATCATTTGGGATGTTTTGGTTCAATTGGTTTGGTTTAGTTTGGCTTAGATTTGATTTTGGCTCATTTGAATTCATTTGGGTCAATAAGTTGACCAATTTGACCAAATTGGCCAAATTGGTTGGGTGTGTTTGGTTTAGTTGAACAAATCAAGATGATTGTATGTTTTGGTTTCAATTAATTTGGATTATATTTTGATTTAGGAAAATTTTAACTTTTAGCTCAATTTGGGCTAAGTATGTCAATTACATTTAATTGGGTCCAATCATGGCTTTGGTCAAGTTCAAAAATAAATTTGGAATGAACTTGACTCATTGGTTGCAATCAATTTGGTTTATATTTTTATTTGACCCAATTTGATCTTTTAGGTCAATTTGGGTCAACTTAGGTTAAGAGGGCCAATTGGGTTTGGTTTTACTCAATTAAAGGTAAAGTCATATTCAAATATTGATTTTAATTTAGTATGAATCATTGGTTTTGAAGGGATTTAGCTTAGGTTGCAATTTGGCTAGTTTGGGTTCATATGGGTTAAGGGGTTGACTTGGTCAAATGACCAAGTTGACTTGGTTTGACCTAATTTGTGAAATTGATCAACCTAGGGTGATCAACAATCATGATGAGAGGCTTTGATGGGCTTGGTTTAGTCCAATTTGGGTAGGATTAGAACTTGGCTCAAATAGGTCAAATTGGCCACTTTGGGTCAAGCTGACCAATTGGGTTTAGTTGGCTTGATTTTGGGTTGAGTTTGATTTAGTTGAGTTTATATATGGATTTGGGATTGACATATAAATTCAATTCCAATTAGCTTGGGTTCAAATGGGTTTTGGTTCCTTTGAACATTTCAAGTCAAAAAGGATAACTTATGTTTGACTTGGGTTGATTTTGGTTTGGCTCGATGATTGTAGATTACATTTATATTTGTGAATATGATTGAAGGTATGATAGATTCATGAGAAAATCAATTGAATTTATATTTTGGAATGAAGGAATTTGGCTAAGTCCATGGAGTTGGGTCATGTGGCTTAGGTTTGGATTTTGATTTTGTTTGATTTAGTTTTGATGATTTAAATGTTTATTTCATTTAAATTTGTGAAGATGATTGAAAATATGATTGATTTGTGAGAAAATCAATTGACTTTGACTTGATTTGGATTAATATTTGGCTAAATCCATGGATAGGTTGTATGACATAGGAAGGGTTTTGATTCAAATTGATTTAGTTTGATTTAGTTTTGATCATTTGAATTTAGATTTGATTT
The DNA here is from genome assembly GCA_021442155.1 of Cymbidium sinense. Lineage (NCBI taxonomy): Eukaryota > Viridiplantae > Streptophyta > Magnoliopsida > Asparagales > Orchidaceae > Cymbidium > Cymbidium sinense. The sequence continues at coordinate 205,775,389 of CM038214.1, forward strand.
ATATTTAAGAAGATGATAGAAGATATAAATTTATTATGAGAAAATCAATTAATTTTGGATTGATTTGGATTAAGATTTGGCTGTCCATGAGATAGGTCATATGGCTAAGGAAGGGATTCAAGTTTGGAATTGATCACGGGCTTCAATCATTTAGTTTTAGAATTTGAGTTTGGATTTGGATTTGAATTTGATGTTTGAGTTGAACTTGAGGTTTAATTTGAGAAGGTGAACATGGATGGATTTGGGTTGTAGGGTAGATGGATTATCCTAATCCCTAAGGCATAACCTAATCCTATGGTTAACCCTTCTAATTCTTTTGTATGACTAGGGATGTCTTAGTGTCTAGAATACTCCTAAGTCTAAAATGGGAAGATTGAATCTGCACTCCAAAAGTGAGGTCAACAGGTCTTAGGCTCCATAGTATTGCCCTTGGAGATAGGTGATTGGAAGACCGAAGCCAAGTTTTACATTATCGACTTGGATACATCTTTTAACGCTTTGCTTGGGAGACCATGGATACATGAGAATAATATAGTTTCATCCTCTCTACATCAGTGTATAAAGTTTGTGAGAGGTGGGATCATCTACTATGTCAAAGGAGATCTCAAGCCATTTACAATTCACGAGGCTCGCATATATGAGGATGCGGCTTACTACCTCCCTCAAAATCAGCAAGTCTATTCTCGTGAACTTGGCTAAAGTTTAAAAATAAAAGAAAAAGAAAAAGAAAAAGAAAGAGAAAAGAAAAGAAAAGAAAAGAGAAAATGAAAAAGAAAATAAAAGGGAGCGGAAATAGACTTGGAGGAAGAAGTGGAGCTTGACATTAGATTCCACCCACAGTTTTTTACTCCATTTGAACAAATGGGTAGGACGACCTGACCTCCACCAGGCATAGGAAGAGGCTAGTTTAGAAGCAGTCTTAGGGGTGGAAAACCTCTTTATTGGCCACCCAATTGAAGATATGTCCTAGCTACCAAGTGTACACCTGCTATCCATATAGACTTATAATCTTGTTCAAAGGATGAGTCTTATATGGTTAGCACCCCAGCCAGTTCTTCTCAGTAGTAAATTCTCTTAGAGGTGACACTTAAGCCAAATAGTGATGAAGATCAGGCTCCAAAGCAAAGCATAAGTGTATCCAAGTCTATATATGAAATAGTTAGCCATCAGTTGGGAACCCTAGCTCTAACCTCACTTTCTTCTCAAAAAGTTGGGGTTTGGTAGTTAAGGAAGCCCCTAAGTCATCCATAGGTGGGAAGACTCAGAGGCCTTTTTTAGGAACATCATCCTCAAGTCAAGAAGTTGATGTAGACTTAAAGATGATTCATATAAAGATTTAATAGAATTACCTTTTGATTGGTACTTGCCTTGTGTTCATAATTTAGCAAAGAAAGGGTTTATCCCATAAACTTGGTCAAAGCACAAGTCAGACTACTTCAAAAGAATATATAAGAACAAATGCAAAAGCTCTCAATCAAGACCGGGACAAGGATTCAAGCATAAAGGTCCAAATGATGATGACGACACGCTATATTACCAATCATTTAGAATCTGATAGGTTCTTTTCAAATCACATTAACTCATATGAGGAGTTGTGCTTAAAAACTTCATATGATCTAGATGATTTTGAAGTCAAAGATGCACCGCCAGAGTTCAGAGAAGAGATCAAGTCAACCATTGATGAGCTTAAGGAAATCAACTTAGGAACTAAAGAACATCCACGTCTGACATACATCAGTTCTTTGTTGAATGAAATTGAAACCAATGACTTAGTTAGGCTATTGAAAGAGTTTAAGGACTGCTTTGCATGGAGTTATGAAGAGAAGTTTGTATTGGATCTTGATGTAGTGGTCTATAAACTAGCAATAGAGCCTACTGCTAATCGTAGATGCATGTGATTAGACATAAAATAATAGGTCAATTATGAAGTCAAGAAACTGATCGATGTTGGCTTCATCTAGGAAGAAAAATACCCTACTTGGTTAGCCATCATCATCCCAATTAAGAAAAAAGAATGGCCAAATTTATATATGTGTCAATTTTAGGGATTCAAATAAGTGATGTCCAAAAGATGAATTTCCACTACCAATCCTGAGTCGATGGATATTGCCTCATCTCATGTGGTCTTTTCTTTCATGGATGGTTCATCTAGATATAACCAAATAAAGATGGCCCTTGAAGATGAAAGAAACACTACTTTTAGAACCTTGATTGAAATATATTACTATAAGGTCATGCCTTTCAGCCTATAGTGCATAATACCATAATATACTAAAAAATTTCAAAACTTCTTATAAGATCTAAAAACACATCAATACTTGCTCAAATATATGCTGCTATATTATACTATAATAAATTTTATTATAATATGATATAGGGTTAGGGTACAGGGTATTAAATCTCAAATAGGCAAGGGAAAGTCTCTTAAAGACATTTTCTTTAGCAACCATAACTATGTTAGGATTAAGTAATTCTTTAAATCTACTCCTAATGACATCTTTATTCAAGGTGGGGGGCTAGTTTAGTTTAGGGTTTAGGGTTTATGCTGGGGAGGCCTGGGGTGGAGGGTGTGGCTCAGTGGTCCAGTATGTTTTAGGTGGGGCCTGTGGCCCAGTGGCTCAGGAGTGGGGAGTGGCTCAGTAAGAAAGCCCAGGGCCCAGGGCCCAGCGCTCAGGGCCCAGGGTTTGGCCCAGGGCCCAAGGCCCAAGGCCCAGGCCTTGCTGCCTATAAGTTAGCTCAGATCTGGGATTTAGGAGGTCCTGTGGAGGCTCAGTGGCCTGTGCCCTTTAGCCTGTGGGCCTGAGGATCCAGCCTGGGCTCATGGATCAGTTAGGGCCTGCAGGGTCCAGGGCTCAGGTCAAGATTGTATTTGTAGTGGTCTTAAATGCCTAGGGCTCAGGCCTGTTAGGTCCCCGGTAGGGCCCAGGTTAGTGGGTAGGGCCTAGGTTAGTGTTTAAATTTTAAATTTAAATTTATTATTTTTAAATCACAAACTGCATAAAGTTTTAGTTTATTTTATTTTTTTTTATTTTAATTTTATTTTGATTTTATTTAGTTTAGTTTTTCATTTTAGGTTTATTTATTTTAGTTTAGGTTTTATCTAGTTAATCTTTTGGTTTAGGTTTAGGTTTCAGCCATTTTTAGTTTAGTTTTATTTTATTTTATGTTAGGTTTAAGTTTTATTTTCAATTTAGATTTAGGTTTAGGTTTTTTATTTTATTTTAGGTTTAGGTTTTTTATTTAGGTTTAATTTTAGTGTGGGTTTATTTTATTTTATTTTATTTTATTTAGGGTTTAGTTTAGGTGATTACTTTATTTTAGGTTTAGGTTTAGGTTTTATTTATATTATAGTTTAGGTTTATTTATTTTATTTTTAGGTTTAGGTTTTAGTTTAGGGTTTAAGTTTTATTTTAATTTTTAGGTTTATTTTAAGTGTTTAGTTTTACTTTTTTATTTTAATGTTATTTTAATTTTATTTTATTTTGAATTTTTATTTTATTTAGCTTTTTTATTTTTTTTAGTTTAGTTTAGGTTTATATTTATTTTATTTTAGTTTCAATTTTATTTTTTATTTTATTTTTTTAAGTTTAGGTTTGATTTTAGGTTTAAGTTTAGGATTAGGTTATAGTTTATGTTTTTTTTTTCTTTTATTTTAGCTTAAATTTTTAATTTATTTTATTTTTAGGTTTTATTTAGTCTAGGTTTAGGTTTTTAGCTTTTTGGGGTTTAAGGTTTAGGGTTAGTTGAGGGTTTAGGGCTTAGGGTTTAGTGTTTAGGGTTTAGGGTTTAGGGTTTAAGTTTTAGGGTTTAGTGTTTAGGGTTCAGGGTTTTACGGTTTAAGGTTTAGGGCTTGGGGTTTAGGATTTTTAGGGTTTAGGTTTTAGGTCTACGGTTTCAGTTTTAGTTTAGTGTTTAGGGTTTTTTATTTTATTTTTATTTTTCATAGAGATCAAATTCAGGTATACAAATCTTTTTAATGTTATTTTAAAGACTAAAAAGATTCCGATGAGTGGAAAAAGAGTTTGTTGGTTCCTATATTTAAGAATAAAGGTGATGCACAAGAGTGTGCAAATTATAGAGGAATTAAGTTAATGTGCCATACATTAAAATTATGGGAGAGAGTAATTGAGCATAGGTTACGATGTAAGTTTCTCAATCGCTTGGTTTCATGCTAGGTAGATCTACTATGGATGCTATACATTTGTTAAGAGGTTTGATGGAGAAGCATAGAGAAAGTAAGAAGGATCTAGATATGATATTTATTGATTTAGAGAAAGCTTATGATAAAGTATCAAGAGATGTTCTTTGGAGAGTTCTAGAACAGAAAGGAGTTAATATTGGTTATAATGAAGTCATTAAGGATATGTATACTAAAGCATTTGTGTCCAAACACAAGGAGGATTGACAAAATATTTTCCTATTTCATTGGATTACATCAAGGATCAACATTAAGCCCTTATCTTTTACTTTAGTTATGGATGTTCTTACGAGGCATTTACAAGAAGATGTACCTTGGTGTATGCTTTTTTTTTTTGATAAGACTAGAGTGGGAGTCCAACAAAAACTTGAATTATGGAGGTCAACTTTAGAGTCTAAAGGTTTTCGTTTAAGTAGATCCAAAACTAAATATATGGAGTGTAATTTTAGTTGTAGAAGTTTTAGTGGTAGTGTTGTGACTTTAGGTGATCAAGTCATTAATAAGAGTGAGTGATTCAGATATTTAGGTTCTATTGTTCAAAATGATGGTGAAATAGATGGAGATGTTATTAGTAGAATTCAAGTTAGATGGTTGAAGTGGAGGAACATCCGCCTATTATGTGATAGAAAAGTTCCACTTAAACTTAAGGGAAAATTTTATAAGATGGTGGTAAGACCCAATGAGTTATGGTAAAAGAATTGGCAAAAAAGAGAAGCATAAGACGAGATGAGGATGCTGTGGATGAGTGGTTTTACTCTGAGATAGAATGCAAAATGAGTATGTTCGGAAAAGTTGGATAGCTCCAAAGGTAGATAAGATTAGGGAGAGTTGCCTTAGATGGTTTGGCCACATAAATGACACACAGAGAGTATGCTTTAGATTTGTCTTATGTTAAGAAAGGTAGTGGTAGACCCAAAAGACTTGGTTAAAATGTATAAAAAATGATCTATATTAATGAAAATGAAAATTTGAAGGACACAATGGAGATGAAGGATTCATGTAGCCGACCCCACCTAGGGATTAAGGCTTATTGTTATTGTTGTTGTTGTTGTATAGAGATCAAATTTAGATTCAACCTTTTTTGGTAAGAGACGAGCGATGACATAGATAAAAAATCAGCACACATAGAGTAAATCAAAACCCTAGATAACTAGAACCATCTCTATTGTAAAGACATAGTTCCATAAGTAGCAGATCGGATCGGTCGTTCTTCAATTTCTCCAATTCCCATTAGAACCACCTTAACCTCTCGAGTAGCAAGACCCACCATCATGTCCCCAATCTCTCCCTTTGTCACCACCATGGTTGTAACCTTCGTCACTCCTCCTACTTCTATTACCACCACTGCTCCAACCACCACCTCCACCCAACACCTCAGCATCCCCACCATAACTACGATAACTTCCGCCTCTGCCTTCACCTCAACTACCAGATCTAGACTAAGCCTAGTTGAGGTGATGTTCCTGCCATCAAGGTTCTGCCCATTCTTATAGTTTAGGTTTATTAGGCTTTAGGGTTTAGGTTTATTTTTAATTAATTTTGTTACTTTAAGTTTAAGTTTAGGTTTAGGGTTTGGGTTTTGGGTTTAGAGGTTAAGGTTAGGGTTTAGGGTTTAGTGTTTAGGATTAGGGTTTAGGGTTTAGGGCTTAGGGTTTTAGTGAGGTTTAGTTTAGGTTTAGGGGAGGTTTAGAGTGGTTTAGGACATGGTTTAGGGTTTTATTTTTAAATTAAGCAAACTAGTAGGTTTAGTTTAGTTTAAGTTTAGTTTGTTTTTATTATTTTATTTTATTTTAGTTTTATTTATTTTTAGGTTTAGGCTTAGGTTTAGGTTTTAGTTTATGTTTTTATTTTATTTATTTTCTTTTAGTTTAGGTTTTTTTATTTATTTCATTTTAAAGTTTTATTTAGTTTATGTTTAGGTTTTTAGCTTTTTAGGGTTTAGGATTTAGGGTTTAGGGTTTAGGATTTAGGTTTTAGGGTTTAGGGTTTAAGGTTTAGGGATTAGGTTTTAAGTCTAGGGTTTTGGTTTTAGTTTAGGGTTTAGGGCTTTTAGTTTTTTAAGAGAACAAATTCAGATTCAACATTTCTTCTTTTTGATTTCATCAACTAAGTAACATACCAAGTTTTCTAAGACACAAGTGATGACATGGATAAAAATGAGAACACATAGAGGAAATTAAAAACCCTAGATAACTAGAACCATCTTTACTATAAAGACATAGTTCCATAAGCAAAAGATCGGATCGACCGTTCTTCAATTTCTCTAATTCTCATCAGAACCACCCTGACCTTGTGAGTATTAGGATCCATCATCATATACCCAATCTCTCCATTTTCCACCACCATGGTTGTAACCTCCGTGATCTCCACCCATAACTAGCTTCACCACCACCTCCATATTCACCAAAGACCTCTAGATCCCCACCACCACTGCGGATAATCATGCCTATGCCTTCACCTCCACCACCATATCTAGACTGAGCCTGGTTGATAGTGTTGTTCCTGTCGTCAAGGATTTGCCCATTCTTAGGGTTTAGATTTAGGTTTAGGTTTATTAAATTTTAGGGTTTAGGTTTATTTTTTTAATTTATTTAGTTACTTTAGGTTTATTTTTAGGGTTTGGGGTTTAGGGTTTAGGGTTTAGGGTTAGGATTTAGGGTTTAAGTTAGAGTTTGCAAGGTTTAGGGTTTGTGGTTTAGGGTTTTAGGGTTTATGTTTTATGGTTTAGGGTTTAGGATTATGGTTTAGGTTTTGGTTTAGTTATAGGGTTTAGGTTTAGGGTTTGTGGTTTAGTTATTTAGGATTTTTTTAGTTATGGTTGGTGGGTTAGTTTTTTGGTTTAGGGTTTGGGGGGTAGGTTTAGATTTAGGGTTTATGATTTTCATTTTTTAAACCATAATCAACCCATGGATTTATTTTATATATTTTTTATTTATGTTTTTTTATTTATTTTTTTTTATTTTATTTAGTTTAGTGTAATTATTTATGTTTATCTATTTTAGTTTAGGTTTTTTATTTCAATTTATTTTTTAGGTTTTATTTTTTAACTGAGTTTTATTTTAATTTTATTTTAGCTTTACATTTTATTTTATATTTTAGGTTTAGGTTTAGATTTTATTTTATTTTCTTTAGTTTAGGTTTTAAGTTTTCATTTTATGTTTATTTTTAGGTTTAATTTTTAGTTTAGGTTTAGGTTTTATTTATTTTAGTTTATTTTAGTTTACGATTAGGTTTATTTTTTTGTTTATTTTAGGTTTAGGTTTTTTTTAGTGTAAGGTTTAGTTTTTATTTTTACTTTATTTTTAGGTTTTATTTTAGATTTATTTTGTAAATTTAGGTTTTTATTTAGTTTTTATTTTATTTTAATTTAAATTTATTTCATTTTTATTTTTTGTATAATTTTAATTTTATTGAGGGTTTTTTTAGGTTTATTTTATTTTTTAGTTTAGTTTAGGTTTTTAATTATTTTATTTTAGTTTAATTTTAAAATTTTGTTTTATTTTATTTTTAGGTTTAGGTTTAGTTTTAGTTAGGTTCATGGGAGTGTAGTGTTTAGGCTTTATGGTCAATTTTTAGGTTTATGATTTAGGAGTTTAGGGTTTAGGTGTGGGTTTAGGTAGGGTTTTGGGTTTTAGGGTTTAATATTTTTAGAAGAAAATTACATAGTGCAAGTTTAGTTTATTGCTTATTTAGTTTATTTATTATTTTTATAGTTTATTTTATTTTATTTTATTTAGGTTTATTTTTTTTATTTTATAGTTTTAGTTTATTTATTTAGGTTTATATATTTTAGTTTATGTTTTATTTTAGGTTTTTTAGGTTTAGTTTTGGTTTATGTTTATGTTTTAGTTTAATTACATTTTATTTTATTTTTTGGTTTAGGTTTACTTTTTATATTAGGTTTAGGTTTAGGTTTTATTTTATTTTTTTTTTTTTTTTTTTTGGTTTAGGTTTTACTTTAAGTTTATTTTAGGTTTATTTTTAGTTTAGTTTAGTTTATTTTTTTAGTTTATTTTATTTTATCTAGTTTAGGTGAGGATTAGGTTTAGTTTATTTTAGGTTTAGTTTTGGTTTTATTTATTTTAGTTTAGTCTATTTTAGTGCACTTTTAGGTTATTTTATTTTTATTTTAGGTTTAGGTTTCTTTAGTTTAGGTTTTGGTTTTACTTGTGTTTTAGGGTTTTTGTTTTTCTTAATAGAGAATAAATTCAGATTCAACATTTCTTTTTTTTATTTCATAAACCAAGTAACACACTAAGTTTTCTAAGACATAAGTGACAACATAGATAAAAAATGGGCACGCATAGAGTAAATCAGAAACCCTAGATAACTAGAACCATCTCTATTGTAAAGATATAATTCCATAAGCAAAAGATCAGATTGACCGTGCTTCAGTTTCTCCAATTCCCATCACAACCATCATGGCCTCTCGAGTAGCTGGATCCACCATCATATCCCTGACCTCTCCCTCCACCACCACCATGACTGTAACCTCTGTCGCTCCTCCCGCCTCCATGACCACCACGTCCATATCCACCAACACCTCCAGATACCCCATCACCACTGTGATAATTGCCACCTCCTCCTAAACCTCCAGCTAAATCTAAACTGATCTTGGATGATGGTGATGTTGCTGCCATCAAGGTTCTGCCCATTCTTAGGGTTTAGGTTTAGGTTTAGGTTTATTATGTTTTAGGATTTAAATTTATTTTTTAATTTATGTAGTTACTTTAAGTTTAGGTTTAGGGTTTATGGTATTAGGGTTTAGGGTTTAGGGTTTAGGGTTAGGGTTTAGGGTTTAGGGTTTAGGGTTTAGGGTGGTTTTATTTTAAATTAATTAAACCAATAGTTTAGGTTTATTTAGTATATTTATTTTATTTTTTACTTTGGTTTATTTTTTATTCTTATTTACTTTAGTTTATTTATTTTAGGTTTATTTATTTTAGTTTAAGTTTTCTATTTTTGTTTACTTTTTAAGTTTAGGTTTAGGTTTTGGTTTATTTTTTAGTTGAGCTTTATTTTTATTTTATTCTTGAGGTTTAAGTTTTAGGTTTTTATTTTAGGTTTATTTTTAGGTTTTATTTTTTAGTTTAAGTTTAGGTTTATTTTTAGTTTATTTTATTTTACTTAGTTTAGGTTTTGGTTTAGGTTTAGTTTAGTAGATTTAGGTTTTATATATTTTAGTTTAGTTTAGTTTATTTAGGTTCAAGTTTATTTTATTTTATTTATTTTGCTTAGTTTTTTTTTTAGTTTATTTTAGGTTTATTTTATTTATTTTGGTTTTATTTTTAGGTTTAGGTTTTATTTAGTTTTTATTTTATTTTATTTTGTATTGATTTTATTTTATTTTATGCTTAGTTAGTTTATCCGTTTTAATCTTAAGTTTATCTTTTAGTTTATATTTTTTATTTTATTTTATTTTATGTTTAGGTTTATTTTATTTTATGTATTTATTTTTAGCTCATTTATTTATTTATTTTATTTTTAGGTTTTACAACCCAGGATCAGGTATTGTGGTAGGCCAGATTTAGCTTTGTGGGTAGGGTTTGTGGCCCAGTTTAGGGTTTAGGCTTTAGGGTTAGGTCCAGGTCAGAGTGTCAGCCTCAGTGGTAGGGTCAGTCAGTGGCCTTGGCCCAGGCCCAGTTTAGGGCTCAGTGGTAGTCAGTCAGGTAAAGTCAGAGGGCCAGAGCCTAGGGCTCAGGGTTTAGGGTTAGTGGCTAGTGTTTAGTTTAGCCAAGGTTTGGTTTTATTGTGGTTTGGGCCCAGTTTAAGTCAGGTTGGGTTAGTTTAGGATTTTAGGGTTTTATTTTGTGGGTTTTTAGGATTTAGGGTCAGGTTTAGGGTTTGGTTTTTTCTTTAGAATTTAAGCAAACCCATATAGTTATTTAGATTATTTAATTTTTTATTTATTTATTTTAGTTTATTTTATTTATTTTATTTTTTATTTTTTTTTAGTTTATTTATTTTACTTTAGGTTTTTTATTTTAGTTATTTTTTTGGTTTAGAGTTAGGTTTATGTTTATTTTTTAGATAAGTAATTTTTATTTTATTTTTTTAGGTTTTAGGTTTTATTTTATTTTTTTAGTTTTAGTCCAGGTTTTTTTTTTTAGGTTTTTTAAGTTTTATTGGTATTTTACTTTTATTATTTAGTGTCCGTAAGCTTATTTATGATTTTGTGGTTTAGTTTTTAGAGCTAGTTTGGGTGGTTAAGGTTAGTCATTTAGGGTTTAGAATTTAGGGTTTACATTTTTTTTAATAAATATAAGTGAACCTTTGGGTTTAGGTTTATTTAGTTTCTGTAGTTTATTTTTTATTTATTTTAGTTTATTTTATTTTTTATTTTTATTTTGGTTTATTTTTTAATTTTATTTAGTTTAATTTATTTATTTTAGGTTTATTTATTTATGTTTAGTTTTAAATTTTAGTTTATCTTTTAGGTTTAGATTTAGGTTTATGTTTATTTTTTGGATTAGTATTTTTTATTTCATTTTTTAGGTTTAAGTTTTATTTTTTTATTTTTGTTTAGTTTAGATTTTATTTTATTTTTAGGTTTCATTGTATTTAGGTTTTTATTTTATTTTGTCATTAGTTTTTATGATTTAGGCTCTGTGTTTAGTGGGTTTAGGTTTAGGGTTTAATGTTTAGGTTTTGGTTTGTGGTTTAGGATTTAGGTAGGTTTAGGGTTTAGGGTTTAGGATTTTTAAATAATTTAACCAGAGGTTTAGGTTTATTTAGTTTATTTAATTTTATATTTATTTTAGTTAATTTTTTAACATTTATTTAGGTTTTTTTTTATTTTTGTCGAGTTTAGTTTATTTATTTTAGGTTTATTTATTTTAGTTTAGGTTTTTAGTTTAGTTTATTTTTTAGGTTTAGATTTAGGTTTATGTTTAGTTTTTATATTAGTATTTTTTTATGTTTAGGTTTTATCTTTTATTTTTAGGTTTAGGTTTAGGATTTTATTGTATTTTTAAGGTTTAAGTTTTAGGTTCTTATTTTAGTTTTATTTTTTTAGTTAAGGTTTAGGTTTATTTTTTGTTTATTTTAGTTTTTTAAGTTTAGGTTTAGGTTTTTTTTTTATTTTAGTTTAGATTAGTATTTATGATTATTTTAATTTGATTATTTTAGGTTTAGGTTTTTTTTTAGTTTATGGTTTAGTTTTATTTAATTTTATTTATTTAAGGTTTAGATTTTTTTTAGTTTAGGGTTTAGGTTTTTCTTCTTAATTATTTCTAGGTTTTATTTTTAGGTTTTTGTTAGGTATTTGTTTTATTTAGTTTTTATTTCATTTTATTTGAGGTTTATTTTATTTTTATTTTATGTTTGGGTTTTAATTTATTTAGGGTTTTTTTAGGTTTATTTTATTTTTGGTTTATTTTAGGTTTTTATTTATTTTATTTTAGTTTAGTTTTTTTATGTTTTTTTATTTTTAGGTTTATGTTTAGGTTTAGGTTTTAGTTTAGGTTTTTATTTTATTTATTATTTAATTTTATTTATTTAATTATTTATTTATTATTGTTAAGTTTTTTTCAGTTTTGGATTAGGTTTTGATTTTTTTTAGGCTCAGTTTAGGGCCCAGGGCCCAGGGCCCAGATTTAGGTTTGCAAGTTCAGGATCAGGATTTGTGTAAGTTTTGGGCCCAGGGTGGTTGTGGAGGGTTTAGGGTGTCAGTTTTGGTAGGGTTAATCCAGATTTATTTTATTTTATTTTATATTTATTTTATCCAATGTCTTTGTGGAGTGAGGTTTGTGGTTAGGGTGGGGGAGGTGCAAGCCCAGGGTCAGGAGTGGGGTTTTAGGTTTAGGCCCAGTTTTAGGTTTGGGGGGGCCTGTGCAGGCTCAGTGGTTTGTGCAGGGTTTAGGATTTAGGATTTAGTGCAGTGGTTTGTGTTTAGGTTTTTTTTAAACATTAAGTGGCAGGTTTAGGTTTAACATTTAGTTTATTTATTTATTTATTTTAGTTTATTTTATTTTATTTTTATTTATGTTTATTTTATTTTATTAGTTTTATTTATTTAGGTTTATTTATCTTAGTTTATGTTTTTATCTTTAATTTTTTTGTAGGTTTAGGTTTATGATGTTTATTTTTAGTTTAGTTTTATTTTATTTTATCTTTAAGTTTAAGTTTATTTTATCTTTAAGTTTAGGTTATTATTTAATTTAGGTAGGTTTGTAGGTTTAACGAGGTTTATTTTAAGTTTATGGGTTAGGTTAGTGGTTAGGAGGTGCTTTAGGGTTAGGGTTTAGGGGTTAGTAGTGGCCCAGGGTTTGGGCATTTTGGTGGGTTTAGGGTCAGAGAGCTATATTCAGGTTTAGGGTTTAGGGTTATTAGTTTAGGTTTAGTGGCCTGTGGTTTGGGCCCAGAGCTCAGTGGCCTGCACTTGGTTTGGGTAGGGTTTGTTTCAGGGTTCTGGAGGGTTTAGCTCTGGTTTAAATTAAGTAAACTGTAGGGTTTAATTAGTTTATCTTTAATTTTAGTTTCTTTTATTTTATTTTTATTTAGGTTTATTTATTTTATATTTAGCTTATTAATTTTATGTTTATTTATCTTAGTTTAAGTTTTTATTTTAATTTATCTTTAGGTTTAGTTTAGGTTTATGTTTATTTTTAGTTAGTTTTTTTTTTTGGTTATTTATTTTTATTAGGTTAGTAGGTTTTTTATCTTTTTTTTAGGTCAGGTAAGTATTTTAGGTCCATTTTGCCTTATATTATTTAAAGTTTAGGGTTTAGGGTTTAGGTAGCTTAGGGTCAGGATTAGTTTAGGTTTTTTAGGGTTTAGGGTTTTTTTAGGGTTTAAAGTTTAGTTTTGAGTTTAGGGTCTGCCAGGGTTTAGGTAGGGTTGTGGTTAAGGATTTAGGGTCAGGTTTAGGGTCAGGGTTTAGGGTTTTTTAAAGTTTAGTGAAAACCCAGAGATTTCCATTTAGTTAATTTTGCTTATTTTTTATTTATTTTAGTTTATTTTATTTTTTATTTTTATTTAGGTTTTTTATTTTTATATAATTTAGTTTATTTATTTTAGGTTTATTTATTTTTGTTAAGGTTTTTTATTTTAGTTTATTTTTTATGTTTAGATTTAAGTTTATGCTTATTTTTTAGAATAGTATTTTATTTTTTTTAGTTTTAAGTTATATTTTTAATTTTTAGGTTTAGGTCTCAGGTTTTATTATATTTCTTTTGGTTTAGGTTTAGATTTTTATTTTAGGTTTATTTTTAGGTTTTCTTTTTTAGTTTAGGTTTATGTTTATTTTTAGTTTATTTTATTTTATTTAGTTTAGGATTTAGGTTTAGTTTATTTTAGGTTTAGGTTTTATTTATTTTAGTTTAGTTTATTTTAGTTTAGCCTATTTTAGTTTAGGTTTAGGTTTATTTTATTTTGTTAATTTTAAGTTTTTTTTTTTAGTTTAGGTATTGGTATTATTATTTTTTTTTGGTTTTATTTTGTTTTCTTTTTAGGTTTATGTTTTTTATTTAGTTTTCATTTTATATTATTTTGGTTTATTTTATCTTATTTTTATCGTTGGATTTTATTTAGGTTTTTATTTCTAAGTTTACTTTTTTAGTTTAGTTTAGGTTTTTATTTATTTAATTTTAGTTTAGTTTATTTTATTTTATTTTATTTTATTTTTAGGTTTAGGTTTAGGTTTAGGTTTTAATTTAGATTTCTATTTTATTTCATTTTATTTTATTTTATTTATTTATGTTTAGGTTTTCTAGTTCATTTGATTTAGGTTTAGGTTTTTTGTGGTTTAGGTCAGGGTCCAGGGTAGGTCAGGGCCTGGGGGAGGTCAGGGTAGGTATTTGGTTTAGGATCTTGGGGTTTAGGGTTTATGGCTAGTTTAGGTTGTGGTTTAGGGCTAGTGTTGGTTTAGGGTTAGGATCGCCTGTCTGGGGTTTTATTTTTTATTTTTTATTTAGGATTTAAAATTTAGGGTTTAGGGTATGGTTTTTTTAGGGTGGGTTATTTAGATTTGAGGATTTGAGGTTGCCTTTTTTGTTAAAGCAAACTAGTAGGCTTAGGTTTATTAGTTTATTTTTTATTTATTTTAGTTTATTTTATTTTATTTATTTTAGGTTTATTTTGTTTTTTTTATTTATTTAGTTCAAGTTTTTTATTTTAATTTATTTTAGGTTTAAGTTTAGGTTTGTTTATGTAAATTTTAGTTTAGTTTTATTTTATTATTTTGTAGGTTTATGTTTTATTTTTTTTATTTTAGGTTTAGGTTTAGGTTTTTGTTTTTTTTATTTTTTTTAGGTTTAAGTTTTAGGTTTTATTGAGGTTTATTTTTAGGTTTATTTTAGTTTAGATTTATTATATTTTATATAGTTTATGTTTTAGTTTATTTTTTAGTTTAGTTTATTTTATTTTAGATTAGTTTATTTTAGTGTAGTTTAGTTTTATTTTTATTTTAGGTTTTAGGTTTAGGTTTTATTTTTTTTTAATAGAATTAGATTTATTTTTATTTTTTATTTCATGAAGTAAGTTTTCTAAGACATAAGTGATGAGATAAATTAGAGTTGCTAAATAACTAGAAGTTTATAAAGGTTTTTATTTTTCTTATTTTTCTGGTTCCATCAAAACCATTGCCTCTTAGAATGGATTTCAATCATATCCTCGATTTTCCGCCACCACCAAAGTCAGATTTTCCTTTCAAGACATGCTTTCAACAAGAACCTTCATATCCACCAAAGATAAATAAAAGATATCCAATTACCTATATCTAAATCATCAAAATGTTCATGCCATCAAGGTACTTATTTAGATTTGGTTTACGCATTATTTTATAGATTAGTTAATTTTTTAAAACACTTTATAGTGGTTTAGTTTGTGGTTTAATTTCATTCCCATCTCATACCCAGCCCAGTATCTCATGGCCCACACCTCATCCCAGGGCCCACCCACCCACCCAGGGCCTCCCACCCAGGCCTCCCACCCACCTACCCACCCACCCACCCATCACCCACCCACCCACCCACCCACCTGCCCACCCACCCACCCACCCAGAGCCCACCCACCCACCCAGGGCCTGTGGCAGTGTGGCCCAGGCCCATGTAGGGTTTTAGGGTTTAGGAGGGCCCAGGTTTACAGTAATTTATTATTTAGGCCCAGGGTTTAGGGTTTGGAGGGTTTAGGCTCAGGTCAGGAGGGTTTGGGGTTTTGGGGTTGGGTGCAGGTTTGGTGGAGTTTAGGGTAGTTTAGGGTTGTAGGGCAAAGGGCTTTGGAGAATTTAGGATTTAGGTTTGAAGGGTGTTTTAAGATTAAGTAAACCCATAGGTTTAAGTTTATTTAGTATATTTAGTTTACTTTATTTTAATTTTTATTTTATTTTGTTTATTTATTTTAGTTTAGGTTTTTTATTTTATTTTATTTTTTAGGATTAGGTTTATTTTTTAGTTGAGTTTTATTTTTATTTTATCTTTTAGGTTTAGGTTTTATTTTTTATTTTTATTATTAGGTTTAGGTTTTTATTTTATTTTTTTAGGCTTAGGTTTTAGGTTTTTATTTTTGGTTTATTTTTAGGTTTTATTTTTTAATTTATGTTTAGGTTTATTTTTAATTTATTTTGTTTTATTTCGTTTAGGTTTAGGTTCAAGTTTACTTTATTTTGGTTTAGGTTTAAGTTTTATTTATAGTGGTGTAGGTTTAGGTTTATTTTATTTTGTTTATTAAATTTTTATTTTAGGTTTAGGTTTTTTTTAGTTTAGAGTTTAGGTTTTATTTTTTATTTATTTTTAGGTTTTATTTTTACCTTTAAGTTTTTATTCATATTTTATTTTATTTTATTTTATGTTTATTTTACATTTAGTTTATATTTTATTTTGGTTTTTTATTTTTATGTTTATTTTAATTTAGTTTATTTACATTTTCTATTTTATTTTTAGGGTTTAGGGTTTTAGGGTTTAGGGTTTAGGGTTTGGGGTTAGAGTTTAGGGTTTATGGTTTAAGGTTTAGGGTTTAGTCTTTAGGGTTTAGGGTTTTTAGGGTTTAGGGTTTAGTGCTTAGGCTTTAGAGTTTAGGGTTTTGGGTTAGTTTAGAGTTTAGGGTTTAGGGTTGTAGTTTTAGTGTTGTAAGTTTAAATTTTAGGATTTAGTGTTGGTTTTAGGGTCTAGCATTTTTGGTTTAGGCACATTTAGGGCTCATGGTTTAGTTTTAGGGTTTAGTTTTTTTTAATCAGGGTCGGTTTAGGTTTATTTTGTTTATTTATTTATTTTATATATTCTTCATTATATTTTATTTATTTTCATGCATTTTAGTTTAGGTCTTATCTTTTATTTTTTCTTTTAGTTTAATTTTATTTTATCTTTATCTTATCAGTTTTTTTTATTTTTTATTTTAGGTCAGGTTTAGGTTTTATTTTATCTTTTAAGTTTAGGTTTAGGTTAACTGAGTTTTATCTTTGGTTTTATATGGCTTAGTCAGTATTTAGCTCAGGCCTAGGGTTTAGGGTCTTTTAGAGCTTATGGTTGAGGGTTTCAAAGTAGGGTTTGGGTCTTATAGGTTAGTTGGTGTGGAGGGTTTAGTGGTCAGGTTTAGTGGTAGAGTCATGGTTTAGTGTGGTTTAGGGAAGGTCAGTTTTATTCTGTTTAGTGGCCTGGGGCTGTCAGGCCAGGGGTTTAGGTTTATGGACTGCCATGGTCAGGGTTTAGGATTTAGTGTTTAGGTTTAGTTGGTTTTTAAAAAAAACAAAACAAGCAAAGGTTTAGTTTATTTAGTTTATTATTTTCATTTTATTTTACTTAGTTTAGTTTATTAATTTTAGATTTATTTCTTTTAGTTTAGGTTTTTGGTTTAGGTTTAGGTTTATGTTTATTTTTTTAGTTTAGTTTTATTTTTATTTTATTTATTTATGTTTAGGTTTTATTTTTTATTTTTAGGTTTATGTCTACATTTTTATTTTATTTTTTTAGGATTAGGTTTTAGGTATTTATTTGAGGTTTATTTATAGGTTTTATAAGGGTTTAGGGTTTAGTGTTTTCTTACACCTAGTTTAGGTTAGGTTTCTGCTCAGCTCTTATGGTTTGGCTTTTGTGGTTAAGTTGGGTTAAGTGTTACTTGTGAGCCAGTGGTTTAGGCTCGTGCTAAGGTCTGGGCCTAGTGTTTATAGTTTAAGGTTTAGGGTTTAGGGTCTAGGATTTAGTGTTTAGAGTTTAGGGTAGTGTTTAGGTTTTTTTTAAAAAAACAAGCAAAAGCTTAGGTTTATTTAGTTTATTTTATTTTACATATTTTATCTTTAGTTTATTTATTATTACTTAGTTTAGTTTATTAATTTTAGGTTTATTTATCTTAGTTAGGTTTTGGTTTTAGGTTTTATTTATGTTTATTTTAAGCCTAGTTTATTTTATTTTATTTATTTATGTTTAGGTTTTATTTTTATTTTAGGTTTAGGTCTCATTTTATTTTATTTTAGGATCAGGTTTTAGGTATTTATTTGAGGTTTATTTTAAGTTTTATTATGGTTTAGGTTTAGGGTTTGCTTAGGGCATCTGTCACTTTAGGGTTAGTGTGGTTTAGTGTTGTTTTAGGGTTAATTTAGAGCTTATGGATTAGGATTTTAGGGTTTAAAGTTTAGGGTTTGGATTAGGGTTTAGGGTTTAGGATTTAGTGTTTAGGATTTAGGGTTGTAGGTTTAGGGTTTAAGGTTTTTTATTTAGTTTATTTTCTATTTATTTTAATTTAATTTATTTTTTTATTTAGGTTTATTTTTTATTTTTATGTAGTTTAGTTTATTTATTTTAGTTAAGGTTTTTTATTTTCATTTATTTTTTAGGTTTAGATTTAAGTTTATGTTTATTTTTAATATTAGTATTTTATTATTATTTTAATTTTTAGTTGTAAGTTTTATTTTTTATTTTTAAGTTTAGGTTTCAAATTTTATTTTGTTTTTAGGTTTCTGCCTTCTTTAGGTATTTTTTTTTTTTTTTTTGTTTAGCTTTAGGTTTATTTTAGTTTATTTTATTTTATTTAGTATAGGGTTTAGGTTTAGTTTATTTTAGGGTTAAGTGTATTTATTTTAGTTTAGGTTTAGGTTTTTTTTTCTGTTAATTTTGAGTTTTGGTTTTATTTAGTATAGGGTTTTGGTTTCATATTTTATTTTTTATAGGTTTTATTTTTATTTAGTTTTTATTTATATTATTTTAGGTTTATTTTATTTTTATTTTACATTTAGGTTATATTTTATTTAGGTTTTTATTTTGAGTTTATTTTTTTAGTTTAGTTTAGGTTTTTTGTTATTTATTTTAGTTTATCATTTTTTTTTATTTTATTTTAATTTTAAGTTTAGGTTTAGGTTTAGGTTTAGGTTTTAGTTTAGATTTTTATCTTAATTTATTTTTAATTTTATTTATGTTTAGGTTTTTTAATTTAATTTATTTTTAGGTTTTATTTGATTTAGGTTTATGTTTTTAGATTTTTAGGGTTTATCGTTTAGTGTTTAGTATTTTTTTTCTATTTTTTTTATAGGGTTTTAAAGATAAGTAGTGTGCACGCATGAGGACCCCACTAGCAAGCTACTGTGATGGGCACTCACCCAACAAAAATTAATTTAATATCAAAGTGGGCCGATGGCACACATATCAGATATTAAACTGATAAGAACAGATACTACACTTGATCCCAAAAGCAGAATTAGGTGGTTTGGGGGGTTTGGGTTTAGGTTTAGGGTTATAGGTTTTAGGGTTTAAGGTTTAGGGTTTAATTATTAATGTTTAGGTTTTAAGGTTTAAGGTTAGGGTTTTAGGGTTTGGAGGGTTTGTGGGTAGGTTTAGGGTGGGGTTTAGGGTTAAGGTTTTCTTTTTATTTTTTTTGGGTTTACCCCTGTGGTTTAGGTTTAGGGTTTTAGGGTTTAGGGTTTAGGGTTTGGGGTTGTCAGGTTTAGGGTTTAGGGTTTAGGATTTAGACTTTAGGGTTTAGGATTTGGGGTTCAGGATTTTTTTAATATTAATTAAACCGGTACGCTTAGGTTTTTTTAATTTATTTTTGATTTATTTTAGTTTATTTTATTTTTTAATTTTTATTTAGGTTTATTTTGTATTTTTATTTAGTTTAGTTTATTTATTTTAGGTTAATTTCTTTTAGTTTAGGTTTTTTATTTTAGTTTATTTTTTAGGTTTAGGTTTAGGTTTATGTAAATTTTTTTAGTTTAGTTTTATTTTTATTTATTTTTTGTAGGATTAGATTTTATTTTTTATTTTTAGGTTTTGGTTTAGGTATTTATTTTATTTTTTTAGGTTGAGGTTTTAGGTTTTCATTTGAGGTTTATTTGAGGTTTTATTTTTTAGTTTTGGTTTAGGTTTATTTTAAGTTTATTTTACTTTATCTAGTTTATGTTTAGGTTAGTATATTTTAGGTTTATGTTTAGGTTTATTTATTTTAGTTTAGTATATTTTAGTGTAGGTTTAGGTTTATTTTATTTTTATTTTAGGTTTAGATTTTTTTTTTTAGTTTAAGGTTGAGAGTCTTTGATTTTTTTTAAACATAGAACAAATTCATATTCAATATTTCTTCTTTTCAATTTCATCAACTAAGTAACACACCAAGTTTTCTAAGACACAATTGATGAAATAAATCAAAATGAGCACGCATAGAGGAAATCAAAAACCTTAGATAACTAGATCAATCTCTTCTATAAAGACAGCTTCCATAAGCTGTGATCATCACCATTCTTCGCTTTCTAGTGTCCATCGAACCACCACCTCTCGAGTAGCAAAGATCCACCATCATATCCTCATCTCCCTCCGCCACCACCAAGGTCAGAACCTCCGCTCTCCTCCTGCTCCATAACCACCAGCCACCACCACCTCCATATCCGCCAGCACCTACAAATCCCCCACCACTACTGTGATAACTGCCACCTCCACCTTCACCTCCACCGCTAGATCTAAACTGAGTCAGGTTGACGGTGATGTTCATGCCATCAGGTTCCCACCGTGGTTTAGGATTTAGGTTTAGTTTATAGATTAGGTTTATTTTTTAATTTATTTAGTTACATTAGGTTTAGGTTTAGGGTTTGGGGTTTAGGGTTTATGGTTTAGGTTTAGGGTTTAGAGTTTAGGGTTTAGGGTTTTAGCATTTATACTTTTAGGGTTTAGGTTTAAAGTTAGGGTTTAGGATTTAGGGTTTATGGTTTTGTAGGGTTTAGGGTTTAGGGTTTTGGATTTAGGTTTGTAGGTTTAGGGTCGTAAGTTTAAGGTTTAGGGTTTTAGAATTAAAATAGGATTTAGTTTTGAAGGTTTTTTTTTAAATTAATTAAACCGAATAGGTTTAGGTTTATTTAGTATATTTAGTTTACTTTATTTTTTATTTTTATTTTGTTTAGTTTATTTCTTTTAGTTTAGGTTTTTGATTTTATATTATTTTTTAGGTATAGGTTTATTTTTTAGTTGAGTTTTATTTTTATTTTATCTTTTAGGTTTAAGTTTTATTTTTTATATTTAGGTTTAGGTTTAGGTTAATATTTTATTTCTTTAAACTTAGGTTTTAGGTTTTCATTTTAGATTTATTTTTAGGGTTTATTTTTTAGTTTAGGATTAGGTTTAATTTTAGTTTATTTTATTTTATTTCTTTTAGGTTTAGGTTTAGGTTTACTTTATTTTGGTTTAGGTTTAGGTTTCATTTATTTTAGTGTAGGTTTAGGTTTATTTTATTTTGATTATTAAAATTTTATTTTATGTTTATTTTTTTTTAGTTTAGGGTTTAGGTTTTATTTTTTATTTAATTTTTAAGTTTTATTTTTAGGTTTATCTTTTATGTTTAAGTTTTTATTTAGATTTTATTTTATTTTATATTAGGTTTATTTTACATTTAGTTTATATTATATTGAGGTTTTTTTATTTTTACATTTATTTTATTTGAGTTTATTTAAATTTTCTATTTTATTTTATTTTTAGGTTTAAGTTTAGGTTTTAGTTTAGGTTTTTATATTATTAATATTATTTTATTTTGGTTTATGTTTTTTATTTATTTTATATTTAGGTTTTATTTAGTTTAGGTTTAGGTTTTTAGGGTTTAGGGTTTACAATTTTAGGGTTTAGGGTTTGAGTTTAAAGTATAGAGTTTAGGGTTTAGGGTTTAGGGTTTAGGATTTAGTATTTAGGCTTTAGGGTTTAGGGTTTTTAGGGTTTTGGGTTGTAGTTTGGGGTCAGTGTTTAAGTTTAGGGTTTTTAGTGTTGGTTTTAGGGTCCAGACTGGGTTTAGGGCTTAGGATTTAGGGTTTAGGCTCAGAGTTTAGGTTTTTTTTAATTAAGCAAACCCCAGGTTTAGGTTTATTTATTATTTACTTTATTTTTATTTATTTTAGGTTATTACATTTTTTATTTTAATTTAGGTTTATTTTTTTATTTAGTTTAGTTTTATTTTAAGATTTTATTTTAGTTTAGGTATTTATTTTATTTCTTTTTATATTTAGGTTTTAGATTTATGTTTATTTTATACTTTAGGTTTTTTTTATATTTTTTTAGTTTTTATTTTATATTTTTTTTAGTTTGGTTTATTTTATTTTTTCATTTTAGTTTTGGTTAATTGAGGTCATTCTTATCTTATTGGGTTTAGGGTTTAGTCAAGATTTAGGGTTTAGGGTCCATGGTTTAGGGGTAATGTTAGTTTGCTTCAGGGTTAGGATTCCAGCTTTAGGGTTTGGGGATTTCTAGGTTAGTTTAGAGCTTATGGTTAGGGCTCTGATTTAGGGTTTCAGGTTTGGGTCAGGTCAAGAGGTCAGGGTTTAAGGTATGGTTTAGGGTAGGGCTAGGGTTTAATCAGCATCCTGGCTCAGGGTTTTGTGGAGGTTAGTTTAGAGCTCAGGCCTGGTTTAGTTGGCCTAGGAGCACAAGTCAGGGTTATGGTAGGTCAGGGTTTACACTGGTAGGGATAATAGTCTGTCCCAGGGTTTAGTGTTTAGGTTTTAAACAAGCAAAAGTGGAGGTCATTTAGTATTATTTTTATTTTTATTTTAGGTTTATTTTATTTTTATTTAATTTAGTTTATCCATTTTATATTTATCTTTAGTTTAGGTTTTATTTAAATTTATTTTAGGTTTAGGTTTAGGTTTATGTTTATTTTTAGTTTAGTTTTATTTTATTTTATTTTATGTTTAGTTTATTTTATCTTTAGGTTATTTATGTTTTATTTTACTTTAGGTTTAAGTTTATATTTATGAGGTTTATAGGTTTTATTAGAGTTTATGGTTGGGGCTAGTAGTGGTTTAGGCCTAGTGGTCAGTGGTCAGGTATTTAGTGGTTTAGGGTTTAGTGTTTAGGGTTTAGGGTTTTTTTTTAAAATTTAAGTAAACCTGTAGGTTTATGTTTATTTAGTTTATTTATTATTTATTTTAGTTTATTTTATTTTTAATTTTTATTTAGGTTTATTTTTTATTTTTATATAGTTTATTTTATTTATTTTAGGTATATTTATTTTAATTAATGTTTTTTTATTTAAGTTTATTTTTTAGGTTTAGATTTAGGTTTATGTTTATAGTTTAGATTAGTGTTTTATTATTATTTTTTTAGTTTTATGTTGTATTTTTTATTTTTAGGTTTAGGTTTAGGATTTTATTTTATTTTTTAGGTTATGGTTTTAGGTTTTTTTTTTTAGGTTTATTTTTGGTTTAATTTTTAGTTTAGTTTAGTTTAGTGTAGGTTTAGGTTTATTTTATTTTTATTTAAGGTTTAGATTTTTTTTTTAGTTTAGGGTTTAGGGTCTTTGGTTTTTTTTTTAAACAGAGAACAAATTCAGAATCAATATTTCTTCCTTGATTTCATCAACCAAGTAACACACCAAGTTTTCTAAGACACAAGTGATGACATAGATCAAAGATGAGCACACATAGAGCAAATCAAAAACCTTAGATAACTAGAACCATCTCTACTGTAAAGACATAGTTCCATAAGCAATAGATCGGATCGACCATTCTTCAATTTCTCTAGTGTCCATCAAAACCACCCTGGCCTCTCGAGTAGCGGGACCCACCATCATATCCCCGATCTCTCCCTCTGCCACCATCACGGTTGTAACCTCAATCGCTCTTCCTGCCTCCATAACATCGACCACCACCTCATTTCCACCAACACCTACTTATCTCCCACCACCATTACGATAACGGCCACCTCCACCTTCACCTCCACTGCTAGATCTAAAATAAGTCTTGTAGATGGTGATGTTCATGCTATCAAGGTTCTGCCCATTCTTAGGATTTAGGGTTAGGTTTAGGTTTATTAGGTTTTAGGGATAAGGTTTACTTTTTAATTTATTTAGTTACTTTAGGTTTAGGTTTAGGGTTTGGGGTTTAGGGTTTAGGGTTTAGGGGGTTTGTGGGTTTAGGTTTAGGGTTTAGGTTTAGGGTTTATGCTTTAGGGTTTAGGGTTTGTGGGATTTGGTTTAGGGTTTAGAGTTTTAGGGTTTAGGGTTTAGGATTTGTTTGCAGTGCAGTGGCTAGGTTGTGGTTTAGGATTTGATTTAGGATTTAGGTTTCAAGGTTTTTTTTAATTAAGTAAACTAGTACGTTTAGGTTTATTTGGTATATTTAGTTTTTTTTTTTATTTCAGTTTTCATTTTTTTTATTTTGGTTTTTTTTAATAGTTTTATTTTATTTTATTTATTTACTTTAGGTTTATTTATTTTAGTTTAGGTTTTTTATTTTAGTTTATGTTTTAGGTTTAGGTTTATTTTTTTGTTGAGTTTTATTTTTTATTTTACCTTTGAGGTTTATGTTTTTTTTTAGGTTTAAGTTTAGGTTTTATTTTAATTTTGAAGGATTAGGATTTAGGTTTTTATTTAAAGTTTATTTTTATGTTTTATTTTTTAGTTTAAGTTTAGGTTTATTTTTAGTTTATTTTATTTTATTTCATTTAGGTTTAGGTTTAGGTTTACTTTATTTTTAGTTTAGGTTTAGGTTTTATTTATTTTAGTTTTGTTTTAAGTTTATTTTATTTTATTTATTATATTTTTAATTTAGGTTTAGGTTTATTTTAGTTTAGGGTTTAGGTTTAATTTTTTATTTATTTTTAGGTTTTATTTTTAGGTTTATTTTTTAAGTTTAGGTTTTTATTTAGTTTTTATTTTATTTTATTTTAGGTTTATTTTATTTTTATTTTACGTTTAGTTTATATTTTATTTAGGTTTTTATTTTTAAGTTTATTTTATTTTTTTTAGTATAGTTTAGGTTTTTATTTATTTTATTTTAATTTATTTATATTTTTTATTTTATTTTATTTTTGATTTTAGGTTTAAGTTTTAGTTTAGGTTTTTATATTATTGTTTTTATTTTAATTTTGTCTATGTTTATTTATTTATTTTATTTTTAGGTTATATTTAGTTTAGGTTTATATTAAGTTTTAGGATTTAGGGTAGTGATCAGCTTTGTGGGTTGTGGTGTGGTTACAATTTTAGGGTTTATAATTTTAGGCTAGGGTTTAGGGTTGGGTAGGTTTAGTATTAGGGGTTTAAGGTTTATAGTTAGGTTTAGTAGCTTTGGCTGGGTTTTGTGGTTTAATGCTTTTACTAGGGTTTAGGGTTGCAGTTTTAGGGTTGAAAGTTTAGGATTTAGGGTTTATTGTTTGTTTTAGGGTCTAGAGTTTAGGGTTTAACGTTTAGGATTTAAGATTTAGGGTTTAGTGTTTAGGGTTTAGGGTTTATTAATTTTTTTCATTTTTAAATTAAGTAAATTGTTTAGGTTTAGTTTAATTTTATTTTAGTTTAATTATTTTCATTTTTATTTTGGTTTATTTTTTATTTTTATTTAGTTTAATTTAGTTTATTTAATTTAGGTTTCTTTATTTTAGTTTAGGTTTTTAATTTAGTTTATTTTTTAAGTTTAGGTTTAGGTTTTAGTTGAGTTTTATTTTTATTTTATTTTTTAGGTTTAGGTTTTATTTTTTATTTTTAGGTTTAGGTTTAGGTTTTTATTTTATTTTCTTATGCTTAGGTTTTAGGTTTTATTTTAGGTTTATTTTTAGGTTTTATTTTTTAGTTTAGGTTTAGGTTTATTTTTAGTTTATTTTATTTTATTTAGTTTAGGTTTAGGTTTAGGTTTACTTTATTTTGGTTTAAGTAGGTTTTATTTTTTTAAGTTTAGTTTATTTTAGTTTAGGTTAAGGTTTATTTTATTTTGTTTATTTTATTTTTAATTTAGGTTTATTTTTTTTAGTTTAGGGTTTAGGTTTTATTATTGATTAATTTTTAGGTTTTATTTTTAATTTTAATTTTTAGGTTTTATTATTAATTTTAATTTTTAAGTTTATGTTTTTATTTAGTTTTTATTTTATTTTATTTTGGTTTATTTTATTTTATTTTATGTTTTATTTTATTTTATTTAGGTTTTTCTCCCAGGTTTATTATATTTTAGTTTAGTTTAGGTTTCTACTTATTTTCTTTAGTTTATTTTTTTATTTTATTTTAATTTATTTTTAGGTTTAGGTTTAGGTTTTAGTTTAGGTTTTATATTAGTTTATTTTATTATTTAGGTTTAGTTTTATTTATTTATTTTATTTTCATGTTTTATTTAGTTTAGGTTTAGTTTTTTTTAAGGGTTTAGGGTTTGGGGTTTAAGGTTTAGGGTTTAGGATTTAGGGTTTATGGTGTAGGCTTTTATGGTTTAAGGTTTAGGGTTTAGGTTTTTTGGGTTTAGGGTTTAGGGTTGTAGGTTTAGGGTTTAGGGTTTAGGGTTAATTTTAGGGTTTATGATTTAGGGTTAGGGTTTTAGTTTTTTTAATTTTTTAATTTTTGTAAATTAAGTAAACTGGTAGGTTTAAGTTTATTTTATTTATTTAGTTTTATTTTAGGTTTATTTAGTTTATTTATTTTTTTATTTAGTTTAGTTTAGGTTTAGGGTTTAGGGTTTTGGTTTTCTCTTTTTAATAGAAAACAAATTCAGATTCAATATTTCTTCTTTTTGATTTCATAAACCAAGTAACACACCAAGTTTTCCAAGAGACAAGTGGCGATATAGATCAAAAATGAGGACACATAGAGCAGATCAAAAACTCTAGATAACTAGAACCATCTCTATAATAAAGACATAATTTCATGAGTAGTAAATCAGATCGATCGTTCTTTAGGTTCTCTGGTTCCCATCATAACCACCCAGGCTTCTCGATTAGCAGAATCCACCATCATGTCCCCGATCTCTCCCTCCGACACCACCATGGATGTAACTTCTATCGCTCCTCCTACCTCCATAACCACCACTGCTCGACCACCACCTTCATATCAACCAGCCAGATCTAGACTAAGCCTAGTTGACGGTGATGTTCCTGCCGTCAAGGTTATGACCAATCTTAGGATTTAGGTTTGGGTTTTGGTTTATTAGGTTTTAGGGTTTGTCTATTTTTTAATTTATTTAGCAACTTTTGGTTTAGGCCTAGGGTTTGAGGTTTAAGGTTTAGGGTTTAATGTTAGGGTTTATGGTTTAATGTTTAGGGTATAGGGTTTAGGGTTTTAGGATTTATTCTTTTAGGGTTTATGGTTAACATTTAGGGTTTAGGGTTTAGGGTTTAAGGTTTTTGGGTTTAGGGTATAGGGTTTAGGGTTTAAGATTTAGGGTTTAAGGTTTTTTTAAAAAAAATTTAAGTAAACTGGTATGTTTAGGTTTATTTTTTAGTTGAGTTTTATTTTTATTTTATTTTTTAGGTTTAGGTTTTATTTTTATTTTTTTAGGTTTAGGTTTAGGGTTTTATATTATTTTCTTTTAGGTTTAGGTTTTAGGTTTTATTTTAGGTTTATTTTTTTATTATTTTTTACTTTGGGTTTAGGTTTATTTTAGTTTATTTTATTTTTTATTTAGTTTAGGTTTAGGTTTAGGTTTAGTTTATTTTAGGTTTAGGTTTAAGTTTTATTTATTTTAGTTTAGTTAATTTTAGTTTAAGTTTAGGTTTATTTTATTTGGTTTATTTTTTATTTATTTAGGTTTAGGTTTTTTAGTTTAGGATTTAGGTTTTATTTTATTGATTTTAGATTTATTTTTTAAGTTTAGGTTTTTATTTAGTTTTTATTTTATTTAATTTTAAGTTTGTTTTATTTTTATTTTATAGTCTAGTTTTTATTTTATTTAGGTTTTTTATTCTTAGGTTTATTTTATTTTTTTAGTTTAGTTTAGGTTTTTATTTATTTTATTTTAGTTTATTTTTATTTTTTTATTTTATTTTATTTTTAGGTTTAAGTTTAGGTTTTTAATGTATTTTATTTATTTTTTTATTTATTTTATTTTTTAAGATTTATTTAGTTTAAGTTTAGGTTTTTAGGTTTTTAGGGTTTAGGGTTTAGGGTTTAGGGTTTAGGGTTTAGGGTTTTAGGGTTTATGGTTTTAGGCTTTAGGGTTTAGGGTTTAGGGTTAGTGGGTTTAGGCTTAGGTTTGAGGTTTAGGATTTATTTAGTTTTAGGGTTTAGGTTTAAGCTTGGTTTAGGGTCTTTTTTTTGGTAAAAGTAGAATTTTTATTACCAAAAGAAAAGATACAACATCCTTAAGGATAAATCTCACTGCTAAAGAGCTAAAAGACCTAGAGAGAAAATCCCTGACTAATACAAAACAAAATGAAAAGGAAAAGGAAAACTAAGAAAAGAATATAACATAGAATCCCTGAGTCAAGATACCACTGAAAAGACCCAAGAGCAAATGAAGGAAACCTAAGAAAAAACTAAAAGAGATAAGCACAATTAAAAGAAAATAAATAGAGATAAAGAGAAAGGAAAGAAAAGCCAAAGAAAAGGCTCAGCTTAGTCACAACATTAGAAGGGCAAAAAAATTTGTGAGTACCAAACTCCAAAGGAGGGTCACAAAAAAAAATGCCAACCAATAAAAGTGTAAACATCTTAGCCATCATAACCAACAAACCTCACAAAGGCACCAGAGCACACACCAATAACTTGCAAAGATCTAGAACCAGCCACCAAAAATGAAAGAATAATAATAAAGCCAGCGGCCAAAGGGGGCAACAATAGAAAAAACTGAGCAAACAAAGAAAAAATTTTTTAAGCCGATACAACCATCCAACCACCCAAAAGTAGCCAAAGTAAGAAACAAAGTTACCAACCAAGGATGAAATACCAGAAATAGAAGTAGGGGGGAAGAAGAGAAGCAACCAGCAAGCTCACCAAATCCAACTAGACTAAAGTAACCAAAAAAGACCACAGTAGTTACCAACCAAAATAAGTAACAACACAACCACCAAAGCCACAAAGGAAAGCAACAACCACACCCAAAACCAAACCAACCAACCAAAAGAAAATAGAAGGAAGAAGCACAACCAACATCACTAGAGAAAGCACCCAAAACCAAGAATCTCAAAGAGACCAACCACAAAGCCAAAGAAAGAAATCCAACCAACCAAAAGCCAAAAAAAACCCCACAAGAGATACCATAATAAAATAGAACATCAACAATAGCTTGACAACCAAAAAATAAATTCCCAACTTGTAAAATATAGAAATAAAATAAGAACATAAAGCCCCCAAAAAGAATAGACCAAACAACAACTGAACAAACCACAACCACCAGAAGCTCCCAAACAGAAGCCCTAAGAAAACCACCAACATAAAAGAAAGAAAAAAAATTAATAAAATCTAACATAAGGAAAATTAGATTTATCTAAATTAGACAACCCTCTTAATTGCTTAGGAATATTTGCATTGGTAAACAAAGTAAAATCAAAGAGATTACACCCCAAACCGGCTAAGAAATCCGCACAAGCATTACCTTCTCTTAAAATATGAGTTATTTTAAAAGAATGTTTACAGATAATTGCTTTAATATTTTACATTAAATAAAAAGCATCTTTAGAAATTGATCATATAACCATCTCAACATGATTCCAATCAAATAGTATGAAAATTTCTATCCAAACAAAGCTTCAGAGCATGATAAACCACCATCAATTCAACAAAAAATAATAGAATTAGTAGAGAGAGGAGTGGAAAAATCCAAGATAATATTCCCAAGATTATTTCTAAAAATACCACAACTCCAACTTGTTCTGCAACCATCAAGATAATTTTAATACAATAATTAAGAGGCTTAATCCAATGAATAATTTTATAATTTGAGATGAGTCATAATAAACCGATACCCAATTTAGAGGCAACAAACTTGCAACCTTTAAAATGAGTACCACTAAGAAGAGCAGCCTTATATAAATCTTATCTTTAGTCATAGCATTAATTCTCTTATGATTCATAGAACATTATGATGTTTTAGCATCATTTGCCAACAAAGCAAATAAACCAAATCAAAGTAACAACCATAATTTTGATATGCCTTTAACAATATTAAGAAAATAAGAGTCAAGAAGTTGCATTAAAGTATAATTACCATTAAAACAACTTATTTTAAATAAATCATCTCAAACCCCAAACTTTAGAGGCAATGGCACCATTAACAAAAAAACATGACTAATATTCTCAATATAAAAGCAACACATGCATTTAGAGGGTAGGAAAAACCAAAAGTAAAGAATCAATAGTAATATAATCCCTTAAAATTCTCCATCCAATAATAGAAAAAGTAAGAATAATATTATCAAAAATTTAAGGAAAATAGAAGAAGAGGATTTTTTAACTCTAATATAGTGTCAAGTATCTTTAAATGAAAATTCTCCATTACTAGAAATTTGAAAAGAATTTGATTTAGAAAATTACCATCAATATGAATATTAATGACTAATGAAATCATGAATCAAATCATTTAAAAGAGAGAAATTCCATTCAACATTATAAATAAAATGACTAACTTTCAAGAAATAGAGTGAGTATTAAGCAAAAAATCAATGGAAAAATCCCCCATCCGATATCTTGCCAAAAAAAATGAAGATCCATTATTAATACCCCAAAAAATGAGAGGTTCCGCTTCCATTTAATATCAGAGTATTTCCAAACAATAGAGTCCATGTTTATAATTGCAAATTAAAGGATGCTTACCTTTGTAATATTTAAATTTCATGAATTTAGCCTAGAGACTTTCATTTTTCTAAAATTAAAGTTTATAAGAAAAAACATTGGTGGAATCCATCAATGATCTACACCCAATACCACCTTCATAAATCATAGACCAAGAAGTCCAATGAAGCCTTTTGGCCAAATTCCTAGAGCCCCAAAAAAACATATTAAAAAGTCTTTCAACCCGATAAGAATAAGAAGTAGGAACAATATTAAGCAACAAGTAAAAGGAAGAGAATAAAGAATAATTTTAATAACAAAAACTAACCAAAAAAGAAAAATGAAATTCAATGATAGAAATTTTATTTTGAATATTAAGAGTTACCTCATTAAAGAGATGGGATCTCTTATGGCTACAATAAAAAGGGGAGCCTAAAAATTTAATAGGAAGATTTTGATGAGAAAAACCAGTGATATCATTTATCTTATTAATTCTATGAACATAAATAGAAGTAGAAGTGATAAAATAACTTTATGAGTATTAATCAAAAGTACTTTCCTTTCAAATTTATTTAAAAAATCTTTAATCTTTTAACGTAATGAGCCATTACAAAAAATTATGAAATCAACAACAAAGCTTAAGTGAGAGATCCAAACCACCATGATTCAAATACATACTAGAATTCTTCTCAAAGAAAGCCAACGACAAATATTCAACCACAATAATAAAAGTGATGGACAAAGAGAGTCATTTGTCTTATACCTTGAGAGGAAATAAAGAAACCAAAGTTTTCACCATTGATAATTAATGAAAACCAAACATTTCTAATTATATTGTCAACCCAAGAAACAAAATGATTAGAAACCAAATAAAGTAAGAATGCTATTAAGAAAATCCCAAGAAATGTTATCATAAGCTTTGGTGATGTCAAGCTTAAAATGTAAATTGTCACCTATAATTTTAACATTCAAATCTTGAATCAATTCTTGAGCAAGCAATATGTTATCTAAAATAGTTCTACCTTTCACAAAGCTAGTTTGATTAGGAGATAATCTTAGGAAGAAACTTATTATTACAAAAAATCAATTTATTGAAAAAAGTAAAGACTAATAGGTCTAAAGTCATTCCAAAAGTGATTATCTTTCTTAGGAATAAGAACAATAGAAGTTAGTAAAATATTTAGAATTGAATTTTCTTGAAAAAAATACTTAACAATATTAACAAGGTCAATTTTAATAATAAACCAATATTTTAAAAGAATAAAGTAATGAACCATCCTGCAAGAATCCACAATCATTCTTTCATCATAAGGAGGAGTAACCGCACTCATTATCCTGTATATAAGAAGGGATGATAGAGGGATTGATAAATGCTCAAGTTGATAATTTTATAAAAGATCTTTAATAAACAAAATATATCCTTTCTTAAGCCAAGAACCATGCAAATTCTTAATTTTATGAATGTGACCAAGAACTCTTCTTTTCATTACCAAAGCATAAAAATATTTAGTGTTTCTTTCCCTTAGAAGATGCTTAGACGCTTTTTGTCTCTAATAAGTCTCCATATCCTACTTAATGAGATTATCTTTAGCTTTTAACAAGAAGAAGAATAACAAGTTCTTCAAATCTTTCACTTTTGTCCCATATTCTTGATATTATCAAAAGTATTTTAAAGTAGTTTATTCCACCAAG
Organism: Cymbidium sinense; assembly: GCA_021442155.1. Taxonomy (NCBI): domain Eukaryota; kingdom Viridiplantae; phylum Streptophyta; class Magnoliopsida; order Asparagales; family Orchidaceae; genus Cymbidium; species Cymbidium sinense. The sequence continues at coordinate 205,807,130 of CM038214.1, forward strand.
TGATATTATGCTTAAGCCTTTAAGCTTAAGCCAAAATCTCTTCATACTAAAATGCAAAATCATCGAGGAGAAAGACACCAATTATAATAACATCAGAAAACTTTTATCTTGTAACCACATTTTGAAAATAAGAATTTTAATGACATTATTATTATGAATATCATCCTTAGTAATCAAAAGAGGAGCATGATCCGAAAGTTCTACTAAGATGCTCCACCAAAGTTAAAGGCCAACAGTTTAACCAATAATTATTAAATAAAGCATGATCCAACCACTTCCACAATCTATGATTATTCCAAGTAAATTGAGAACCAATGAAACCAACATCCTGAAGATTACAATCCAAAATCATATATGCAAAATCTTCCATTGAATGTAAAAGAACCCCTTTCCTTTCATTCAAAGAAATCCTATTACCCCACCAATCCAAGAATCATTAACAACAAGCAAAATTAGATAATTGATCCCAAGGAATTCTCCTCTAACATGTTACAAGTATAAACAAAAGAAAAAAGCATTATAATCACCAAATGAAATATACACATTAATAACTTGATGAAAATCATTAATAGAATTATTCCAAAATAACCAAATCTTATTTCTTATTGAAATAAAAGTTGTTAAAACCAATCATCTTTTGCATGCAATATTTTAGAAGAAAAAAAATAAGAAGAATAACCAAAACCAACATTATAAATTCTACAAAGATTCCTAATTCTATTTCTAATAGTAAGAGTACCAATGCCCCTCACATTCCAAATAAGAAAGTTAAACATTAATTTTTATAAGGCAAAGAGGATGTAGAAGATCTAGTTGATCTAGAAACTTTAGGAGGATAATTTTTAAAAATTTTTCCTAATCACAAAATAGTTTGAAAACTGATCTCATTCTCCATGGATTCATCATCAGAAAAAATTTTATCACCATTATTAATAATAGATTTAGGAGAAGATCCCATTTGACAAGAAGATAAATCCTCTTTCTCCATTAAATGAGAATTATCACTAAGCAAAAATACCATCATCAAACAAAAGAAGAAAAATAGATTTATTAAGCAAACAAACACTTGCATTATCAACAAGCTCCATACCATCATTCTTGTCCAATTCAAAGAAAATAAAACAAGATTTTAAAGATTTTGAGTGAAATAATGAAAACATTTTCTAATATTTTTAGCAACTTTATCACAAATCACCTTAGAATTAAAAACTAAAACAGAAAATCATCCACTTGCAAATTTTAGAATAATAGAAATAATAAACAAACATTACTCCAAAAATAATTTTAGCTTATCAATATTTACATTAAACATTAGATTATAACATCAAAAAATTAACTTATTCACATACCATTATCCTTTTAAAGAATTTCTTTTATCACATTTTAAATCTCTAATTTTTCCAAAGAACCTTAGATTTTAACCACTTTCTTTCAAAGATGATGAGTAATGAAACTTTTGATACATCATGGCCATGAGTTTTGCAATGATTGAAGAAAGGAAGTTTTAAACTTTATATTTTAATCCAATCCACACCTCCTGAAATTCTTTAACATTTTTTGATCCTAGTTTTTATTTGGTTGCTTGATAGGTTTACCAAAAATAGAACCCACATCTGCAATTGATAATTAATAAAGTGAACTAAAGATAAAGATAACCAAACCAATAGAGATTCTTTAATGTCAAAAATAGACGTTCATTTAAGAATACACATTTGATAGTTTTTAACATAATAAAAACAACGAGTAAACATATGACTATAATCAAGGTCATTAGATAATTTAATCAGCACATGTCTACCATCCAAGTAAAAAACACTAAAGATTCAAGTGAATAAGAAACCAAATTTCTCCATACTATAAAAAAGAAAATTTTCCAATCAAAGTATATAAGTCAAGTTATAGTTGAACACCTTTGAAGGTCATGAACCAAGTTTAAAGAAAGATCAAGAATTTGAAGAATCCTTACCATAATGCATCTTTAAGAATGAGGCAAAAGTTTAGGAAAAGAATCAAGCTAGATGGATGGAGCATTTGGTTTTTCCTATTCACAAAACCCGATGACAAAAAATGGGAGTACAAGGATGATCAAGATCCAGTCAGTAAGAAATTTAAAAAAAAATGTCGAAAGAAAATGAAAAGGAGGGATTCAAGAACGCTATTTAGGGAAGGTTAGATGGTTTAGTTTTTAGTTTTATTTATTTAGTTTTATTTTTTTAGTTATTTTTATTTTGGGTTTTTATTATTTATTAGTTTTTATTTTTTAGTTTTTTTTTAGTTTATTTAGGTTTATTTTATTTTTAGTTTTTTATTGTTTTTAGTTTTAGTTTTAGTTTAGGTTTATTTATTATTTTATTTTAGTTTATTTTTTATTTTAAGTTTATTTTATTTTATTTATTTAAGTGGGTTTTTAGTTTAGTTATTTTATCTTTTATTATTTTTATTTTTATATTTATTTTTTTTTATATTTTTATTTTTTATTATTTATTTTTAATTTTTTTTATTTTTATTTTATTATTATTTAGTTTTTTATTTATTTATATTTTTTATTTATTTATTAGTTTTTTATTTTTATTAGTTATTTTGTTTATTTTAGTTTAGTTTTAGTTATATATTTATTAGTTTTAGTATTTAGGTTTTTTAATTATTTTATTATTAGTTTTTAGTTTTATTTGGGGTTAGGTAATTTTATTTTTTTATTAGTTTAGGTTATTATTTTATTTATTTAGTTTTTTATTTTTATTATTTATTTAGTTTTAGTTATTATTTTATAGTTTTATTTTTAGTTTGGTTTTTTTTAGTTAGTAGTTTTTATCTTATTTAGGTTTTATTTATTTAGTAGTTAGTTTTAGTTATTTATTTTTTAGTTTATCATATTTTAGTTTATTAGTTATTTTATAGTTTTTTTTAGTTTAGTATTTATTATTTAGTTTAGTTTATTTTATTTATTTTTTTATTTATTATATTAGAGTTTATTTTATTTTTTTTTTGTTTTTTTTTAGTTTTATTTTTTTTTTTATTTATTTTATTTGTTTTATTTTTTTTAGTTTATATTTTATTAGGTTTATTTTTTTTTTTTTTTATTTATTTTTTATTTTAGTTTATTTTAATTTATTTTTTTATTTTATTTATTTAGTTTATTTATTTTAGGTTTTATTTATTTTAATTTTGTTTTATAGTTTTTTATTTATTTTATTTTTATTTAAGTTTTAGGTTTTTTTTAGTTTAGGTTTAATTTTTTTTTTTTTTTATTTATTTTAGGTTTTATTTTATTTAGTTTTTTATTTTATTTTATTTAATTAGTTTATTTATTTAGTTTTTATTTTTATATTTTTTTTTTAGTTTAGTTTAAGTTTTATTTATTTTATTTAGTTTAGTTTTTATTTTATTTTATTTTAAGTTTAGTTTTTTGGTTTTATTTTATTATTTATTTTATTTATTTAGTTTTAAGTTTTATTTATTTATTTTAGGTTATTTAGTAGTTTATTTAGTTTTTTAGGTTTTAGAGTTTGGGTTTAGTTTAGGGTTGGGTTTAGGGTTGTAGGGTTTATTTAGTTTAGGTCAGGTTTAGTTTTTTAGTTTTTATTTAAATTAAGCAAAAGGTTTATTTTATTTAGTTTATTTAGTTTATTTTTTTATTTAGGTTTATTTTATTTTTTATTTTTAGTTTATTTATTTTATTTTATTTTTTAGTTTTATTTTATTAGTTTATTTATTTTTTATAGTTTTTTTTATTTTTTAGTGTTTATTTTTATTTTATTTTTTAGTTTTATTTTAGGTTTTTTTATTTTTTAGTTTTTTTTTTAGGTTTATATTTTTATTTTTTTTAGTTTTTTTTTTAGAGGTTTTATTTTATTTAGTTTTTAGGTTTTAAGTTTTTGAATTTAGGGTTTATTTTATTTATTTTATTTTATTTATTTAGGTTTTTTTTTTTATTTTTATTTATTGTTTATATTTTATTTAGATTTTATTTTTATTAGGTTTAGGTTTATTTATTTTTTTATTTTTTAGTGATTTATTATGTTTATTTTATTTATTTGGTTTATTTTATTTATCTTTATTTAGTTTAGCTCAGGCTTTTTTAGGTTTTTTAGTTTTTATTTATAGTTTAGGGCTTCAGGGCCTAGGTATTTTGTGGCTTATTTAGCCCATTTATTAAGTATTTTTATTTAGTTTTTATTTTATTTATTTTATTTATTTATCTTTTTTTTATTTATTTATTTTAGGTCTTATTTAGCTCAGTTTAGGTTTTTTATTTATTTAGGTTTTTAGGTTCAGTTAGGGTTTAAGTTTGGGTTAGTCTTTAGATCAGTTTAGGGTTTAGTTTTTAGGTTTATTTAGTTATGTTTTGGGGGGCTCAGGTCAGTTTTAGGTTTAGGGCAGGGTTTGTGTCAGGGAGGTGGTGGTAGGGTTTTTTGGTTTAGAGTATTTAGGTTTGGGTTTGTGGTTTTGGCCAGGGTCAGGTTTGTTTAAGTTTAGGGTTTGGGTGTAGGGTTGTTTGGTTAGGTTAGTTTGAGATAGGTTTAGATTTAGTTTAAAAAAAAAAAGCAACCGACATAGTTTTATTTAGTTTATTAGTATTTTTTTATATTTAGTTTATTTTATTTTTTATTTTAAACAGTTTATTTTTAATTTTTATTTAGTTTATATTTATTTTATTTTAATTTTAGTTTTTTATTTAGGTTTGTTTATTTTTATTTTATTTTTTATTTTTTTAGTTTTATTTTATTTTATTTTTTATTATTTTTTTTTTTATTTATTTTATTTTTAGGTTTTGTTTTTATTTTAGTTTAGGTTTTTTTTTTTTTATTTTTTATTTGTTTAGTTTATATTTTATTTATTTGTTTTATGTTTATATTTATTTTAGGTTTTTTTATATAGTTTAGGTTTAGTTTTAATTTTTATTTAGTTTAGTTTTACTTAGTTTTTTTTTATTATTTTATTTTATTTTTATTTTATTTTTATTTTATATGTTTTATTTAGTTTTATTTTATATTTAGTTTTAGGTTTATTTTATATTTTTATTTTATTTATTTTTTTTAGTTTTTAGTTTTATTTTTTTTTTTTTTCTATTATTTAGTTTTAGATTTTATTTTATTTATTTTTTTTATTTTTTTTTTAGGTTTTATTTTTATTAATTAGGTTTAGGTTTTATTTAGGTTTCAGTTTTAGGTTTGGCTCATAGGTTTTGGGGTAGGGTCAGCTCATTTGGCCTAGGTTTGGCCTAGGTTTTTTTTAAGGTGGGGTTTGTGTTTAGTGGTTTCTCAGTTGCTGGTCAGGTTTAGTTTTGGCCTAGGCTCAGTGGTTTGGGGGTTTTAGTTTTGGGCTTTAAGGGTTTTAGATTTAGGATTATAGTGTTTAGGATTTTATTATTTAAAACAAAATCTAAACCCGACAGTTTTTTTTATTTTATTATTTTTTTTTAATTTATTTTTTTTATTATTTTATTATTTTATTTTTATTTTATATTTTTATTTATTTTATTTTTTATTTTTTATTTTAGTTTTTTCTTTTATTTTATTTTTTTTTTTATTTTTTTTTTTTTAAGTTTTATTTTTTTATGTTTTTTAGTTTATTTTATTTTTATTTTTAGGTTTATTTTAGGTTTATTTTTAGGTTTTATTTATTTTTATATTTTTTTATTTAGTTTTTATTTATTTATTTTTTTATTTTTTTATTTAGTAGGTTTTTTTTTTATTTAATTATTTTATTTTTTATTTTTATTTTATTTTATTTTATTTTATTTATTTTTTATTTATTTTTTTATTTTTATTTTAGGATTATTTATTTATGTTTATTTTTATTTATTTATTTTTCTTTTTTATAGTTTATTTAATTTATTTATTAGTTTTTTTATTTTATTTATTTTAGTTTTATTTAGTTTTAGGTTTATTTAGATTTTAGTTTAGGATAGGGTTGTGTTTAGGATTTTTAGGGTTTAGGTTTGTGTTTAGGTTTGTTAGTTTAGGGGTCAGTTTTGGGTTTGGTTTATTTTAAAATTAAGTTATTGGTTTTTAGGGTTTTTTTTTTTCTTTATTTTTTTTTTTATTTTATATTAAGTAAATTTTTTTATTTTATTATTTTTATTTATTTTTATTTTTTATTTTCATTTTAATTTTTATATACATTTTATTTATTTTATTTTTTTTTAGATTTATTTTTATTTTTTATTTTATTTATTTTTTTTTTTTTTATTTTTTTATTTTATTTTAGTTTAGTTTAATTTTATTTTTTTAGTGTAGTTTATTTATTTTATTTTATTTAATTTATTTTTATTTTTTGGTTTATTTTTTTATTTTATTTATTTTTTTTTTTTTAGTTTTTGCTTAGTTTAGGTTTAGTTTTGGGTTTTAGGTTAGGTTTATTTAGATTTAGTTTAAAGTTTTAAAAAAATTTATTTAGTTTATTTTATTTTTTTATTTTTTTTTTTTTATTTATTTTATTTTATTTAGGTTTTTTTTTATTTAGTTTTTTTTTTAGTTTATTTTTTTTTTATTTTAGGTTTTATTTTTTTTATTTTATTTTATTTTATGTATTTTAGGTTTATTTTATGTTTATTTTTATTTATTTTAGTTTTATTTTTTTATATTTTTTATTTATTATTTTTTATCAGTTTTTTTTATTATTTTGTTTTTTTATTTTATTTTATTTATTTATTTTATTTTATTTATTTTTATTTTTATTTTAAGTTTTTTTTTATTTTTATTTATAGTTTAGGTTTATTTTTATTTATAGTTATATTTATATTTATTATTTTTATTATTTTTTTTATATTTTATTTTATTTATTTAGTAGGGTTTATTATTTTAGTTTATTTTTTTAAGGTAAGTGGTTAGAGGTTTAGGAGGGCTCAGGGCCTTAGTGCCTAGGCTCAGTTGGAGCCTGGGCATTTTAGAGGTGAGTAGGTTGTAGGGTAGGAGTTTAGGTAGTGGTTGGGTGGTTTAAGGCCTGGGTAGGGTTTAAGGGTTTAGGGCTAGGCTCAGTGGTCAGGTGTGGTTAGTTTAGGTTTAGGTTTTTTAGGGGTAGTGGTTAGTTGGCTCAGGGTTATTATTTAGTGTTTTAGTGGTTTGTTGGTTTTTTAAAACATTTTTTTGTAAACCAAGAGTTTAGGTTTATTTAGTTTATTTATTTTTTTATATTTTTATTTAGGTTTTTTATTTTTATTTAGTTTAGTTTATTTATTTTATTTTTATTTATTTTAATTTAGGTTTTTATTTTAGTTTATTTTTTACATAGGTTTAGGTTTATGTTTATCTTTTAGTTTAGTTTTATTTTATTTTATTTTTTATGTTTAGGTTTTGATTTTTATTTTTTGGTTTAGGTTTAGGTTTTTATTTTATTTTTCTAGGTTTAGGTTTTAGGGTTTTATTTTTGGTTTATTTTTAGGTTTTATTTTTTAGTTTAATTTTAGGCTAATTTTTTGTTTATTTTATTTTATTTTGTAGGTTTTTTTAGTTTAGGTTTAGGTTCATTTTTAGTTTATTTTATTTTATTTAGTTTAGTGTTTAGGCTTAGGTTTAGGTTTTATTTATTTTATTTTAGTTTATTTTAGTTTAGGTTTATTTTATTTTATTTATTTTAGGTTTAGGTTTTTTTTTATTTTTTTTTAGTTTAGGTTTATTTAATAGGTTTAGCTTTTTATTTAGTTTTTATTTTTATTTTACTTTAGGTTTATTTTATTTTTATTTTACATTTAGGTTTTATTTTATTTAGGTATTTTTTTAGTTTTTTTTATAATTTAGTTTAGGTTTTTATTTATTTTATTTTAGTTTTGTTTTATTTTTTATTTTATGTTATTTTTAGGTTTAGGGTTTTGGGTTTAGGGTTTAGTGTTTAGGGTTTAGGGTTTTTAGGGTTTAGGTTAGGTTTTATGTTTAGGGTTTAAGTTTTAGGGTTTAGGATTTAGAGTTTAGTGTTTAGGTTTAGGGTTTAGGGTTTAGGGTTTGGGGTTTTAGAGTTTAGGGTTTAGGGTTTTGTTTAGTTTTAGGTTTAGTTTAGGGTTTTAGGTTTAGGTTTTTGATTTTAGGGTTTATGATTTGTTAGGGTTTTAGTTTTAGGGTTTAGGGTTTAGGGTTTTTGGTTTTTTTTAATAGAGAATAAATTCAGATTCAATATTTCTTCTTTTCAATTTCATCAAGCAAGTAACACATCAAGTTTTCTAAGACACAAGTGATGACATTGATAAAAAATGAGCACGCATAGAGGAAATCAAAAATCCTAGATAACTATAATCATCTCTACTGTAAAGACAAAGCTCCTTAAGTAGCAGATCGGATTGATCGTTCTTCTGTTTCCCCAGTTGCCATCAGAACCACCCCGACCTTTCGAGTAGCGGGATCCACCATCATATCCCAGATCTCTCCATCCACCACCACCATGATGTAACCTCCATCGCTCCTCCCGCCTCCATAACCACCATTGCTCTGACCACCACCTCCATATCCACCAGAACCTCCAGATCCCCCACCACCACTGCGATAATCGTTGCCACCACCTTTGCCTCCACCGCTAGATCTAGATTGAGCCTTGTGGTGATGTTCCCATCAAGGTTCTCATTCAGGGGTTACATTTTAGGTTTAGGTTTTAGGGTTTAAGTTTATTTCTTAATTTATTTAGTTACTTTAGGTTTAGGTTTAGGGTTTGGGGTTTAAGGTTGAGGGTTTAGGGTTAGGGTTTAGATTTTAGGGTTTAGGATTCAAGGTTTTAGGTTTTAGGGTTTATGCTTTTAGGGTTTAGGGTTTGGGTTTAGGGTTTAGGGTTTCGGGTTTAAGATTTAGGGTTTATGGGTTTTTTTTTTAAAAAAAAACTAAGTAAACCGATAGGTTTAAGTTTATTTAGTTTATTTAATTTATTTTTTATTTATTTTAGTTTATTTTATTTTTTTACTTTTTATTTAGGTTTATTTTTTTTTATTTAGTTTAGTTTATTTATTTTAGGTTTATTTAGTTTAGTTTAGGTTATCTATTTTAGTTTATGTTTTAGGTTTAGGTTTAGGTTTATGTTTAATTTTTAGTTGAGTTTTATTTTATTTTACTTTATTTTGTTGGTTTAGGTTTTATTTTTTATTTTTTGGTTTAGGTTTAGGTTTGTATTCATTTTTATAAGTTTAGGTTTTTACTTTTGGGTTATTTTTAGGTTTTATTTTTTTAGTTTAGGTTTAGGTTTATTTTTAGTTTATTTTATATTATTTAATTTAGGTTTAGCTTTAGGTTAAGTTTATTTTGGATTTAGATTTAAGTTTTATTTATTTTAGTTTAGGTACAAGTTTATTTTATTTTGTTTGTTTTATTTTTATTTTAGGCTTAGTTTTTTTTAGTTTACGGTTTAGGTTTTATTTTTTATATATTTTTAAATTTAATTTTTAGGTTTAGTTTTTTATTTAGTTTTTATTTTAAGTTTATTTTATTTTAATTTTACATTTATTTTTTATTTTATTTAGATTTTATTCTTGGATTATTTTATTTTTTTAGTTTAGTTTAGGTTATTATTTATTTTATTTTAGTTTATTTTTTAGTAATTTATTTTATTTATTTTAGGTTTAGGTTTAGGTTTTATTTATTAAATTAATTTTAAGTTTTATTTAGTTTAAGTTTAGATTTTAAGTTTTTTTTAGGTTGTGGTTAGTTGTTAGGAGTGGGTTTGTGGTTTAGGGTTTAGGGTTTAGGGTTTAGGTTTGGGTTTGTGGTTTTAAGATTTAGGATTTAGGGTTGGTTTATTTTATGTTTAGTTAGTAAGGTTTAGGGTTTAGGGTTTTTGTAGAAAAAAAAAGTAAACCACAGTTTAGTTTATTTAGGTTTATTTTATTTATTTTATTTTATTTAGGTTTTTTTATTTTTATTTAGTTTATTTATTTTATTTTTTTTTTTTATTTATTTTAGTTTATTGTTATTTTAATTTTTTTTTTTTTAGTTTAGTTTATGTTTAATTTTAGTTTAGTTTTATTTTTATTTTATTTTATAGGTTTACTAGTTTTAGTTTTATTTTATTTTTTTTTAGGTTTATTTTAGGATTTTATTTTTTTAGGTTTATTTTGTTTAATTTTAGTTTAGGTTTTTATTTTAGTTTTATTTAGTTTGGTTTAGTTTACTTTATTTTAGGTTTATGTTTAGGTTTTGTTTATTTTTGTTTTTATTTAGTTTAGGTTTAGGTTTATTTTGTTTTTTTTTTTTTAGTTTTAGTTTTTTTTTTATTTTTAGTTTTATTTATTATTTTATTTTGGTTTTTTTTTTTAGTTTTATTTTATTATTATTTATTTTATTTATTTTATTTATTTTTTTATTTTATTTTATTTTATTTTTAGTTTTTTATTTTTAGTTTAGTTTAGGGTTTATTTTATTTTATTTTTCATTATTTAGCTTTAGGTTTTATATTAATTTTCTTTTAGTTATATTTACTTTAGGTTTCAGTTTTAGGTTTTAGGGTTTAGGTATTTGACTTTTGAGTTTGGGGGTTTGGGGTTTAGGTTTAGGGTTTAGGGTCAGGTTTTAGGGTTTAGGGTTTTGGGTTTGGTTTTGGGTTAGGTTTAGGGTTTAGTTTTATTTATTTATTTATTATTTTTAATTTTTTAAAATTAAGTAAACCAGAAGTAAGTTTTATTTAGTTTACATTTTATTTTAGTTTATTTTATTTTATTTTATTTAGGTTTGTTCTTTATTTTGGGTTTGTTTTTTTATTTAGTTTATTTATTTTTAGGTTTTATTTTAGTTTATTTTTTAGGTTTAGGTTTTGGTTTAAGTCTATTTTTTAGTTTAGTTTTATTTTTATTTTATTTTTAGGGTTTAGGTTTTATTTTTTATTTTTAGGCATAGGGTTAGGTTTTTATTTTATTTTTTTAGGTTTACGTTTTAGGTTTTTATTTTAAGTTTATTTTTAGGTTTTATTTTTATTTTAGGTTTAAGTTTTTTAGTTTAACTAGTGTTATTTAGTTTAGGTTTAGGTTTAGGTTTAGCTTTAGTTTTTATTTATTTTAGTTTAGTTTATTTTAGTTTTGGTTTAGGTTTATTTTATTTTGATCATTTTATTTTTTATTTTATGTTTTGTCTTTATTTATTAAGTTTAAATTTTTATTTAGTTTTAACTTTTTTATTTTAGGTTTGTTTTTTTAATTTCCATTTATTTTTTATGTTATTTAAGTTTATTAGTCATAAGTTTAATTTATTTTTTAGTTTAGTTTAGGTTTTTATTTATTTTATTTTTATTAGATTATTTTCTTTTATTTTATTTATAGGTTTAAGTTTAGATTTAGGTTTTAGTTTAGGTTTAGGTTTAGGTTTTTGGTTTAGTTTAAGGTTTTTTTATTTATTTTATTTTTTGGATTTATTTAGTTTATGTTTAGGTTTTAGGTTTTAGGTTTTTAGGGGTTAGGGTTTAGGGTTAAGGGTTTATGCTATTAGGGTTTAGGATTTTACAATTTATAGTTTAGGGTTAATGTTTAGGGTTTAGGGTTTCTAGTTTAGTGTTTAGGGTTTAGGGTTTTTAGGGTTTAAGTTTTAGGGTTAGCATAGGGTTTGGGGTTAGTTTAAGGTTCAGGGTTTATGGTATAGTCTTTATGCTTTATGGTTTAGTGTTTTTAGGGTTTAGGGTTTAGCATTTATGGTTAGTTTTGGGTTTAGGGTTTCGTGTTAATGGCTTTAGGGTTTAGAGTTTAGGGTTTAGGGATAGGGTTAGGGTTAGGGTTAGGGTTGAGGTTTAGGTTTAGTTTAGGGATTAGGGTTTAGGGTTTTTTAGGGTTTTATGTTAGTTTTAGGGTTTAGGGTTCTTTTTAAAAAAAAATAATTAGACCGGTAGGTTTAAGTTTATTTATTTTATTTTATATTTATTTTAGTTTATTTTATTTTTATTTTTTATTTCGGTTCACATTTTATTTTTATTTAGTTTAGTTTATTTATTTTAGTTTAGGTTTTTTATTTTAGTTTATTTTTTAGGTTTAGGTTTAGGTTTATGTTTATCTTTTAGTTTTTTGTTTTTTTTAGGTTTAGGTTTTTTTTAGGGTTTGGTTTAGGTGTTAATTTTTTTTTTTTAGGTTCAGGTTTTAGGTTTTTATTTTAGGTATTTTTTTAGGTTTTTTTTAGTTTAGGTTTAGGTTTATTTTTAGTTTGTTTTATTTTTTTAGTTTAGGGTTTAGGTTTTGTCTATTTTAGGTTTAGGTTTAAGTTTTATTTGTTTTAGTTTTGGTTTATGTTTATTTTATTTTGTTTATTTTAGGTTTAGTTTGTTTTTTGGGGTTTAGGGTTTAGGTTTAATATATTATTTATTTTTAGGTTTTATTTTTAGGTTTACTATCTATGTTTAGGTCTTCATTTAATTTTTAATTTATTTTATTTTAGGCTTAATTTATTTTTTTTATGTTTAGTTTTTATTTTATTTAGCTTTTTTTATTTTTAGGTTTATTTGATTTTTTTAGTTTAGTTTAGTTTTTTATTTATAGTTTAATTTTTAATTTTTATTTTATTTTATTTTTAAGTTTTGGTTTAAGTTTAACTTTTAATTTAGCTTTTTCATTTATTTTATTTTTTTTATTTAATTTAGGTTTAGGTTTTTTTATTTATTTTATTTTTAAGTTTTACTTAGTTTAGGTTTAGGTTTTTAGGTTTTTAGGGTTTATGGTTTAGGGTTTAGGGTTTTGGGTTGTAGGTTTTAGGGTTTACGGTTTAGGGTTTTTAGTGTTTTTAGGGTTTAGGGTTTATAGTTTAGGGTTAGGGTTTAGGTTTAGGGTTTTTTCTTTTTTTTTTTAACAAAGAACAAATTCATATTGAAGATTTCTTCTTTTCGATTTTAGCAACCAAGTAATAAACCAGGGAAGTGAGGTAATCAAATAACCTCCTTGGGGCTAGCTAAAGCCTTGTGTTCCCAAGATGTCCAGACTATATACCCGTTACCATTCAATCTTATATAAATTAATGCATGAATAGAGGAAAGAGAACTCAACATTCATACACTTAAACTATAAGCACATGCATTTCTTATGTATTTATAAGCACATGCATTCAACATATTATTATTCATTTATAAGCTTTTGAAAATACAGTTGGATTTAATTGTAATAATAGCCACAGCATATATTAAATTAAATCAACACATGCAAGCTTACATAAAGGAAATCCATTTTATTTTACTTCATTTTCAAAAGATGGATGCATGTTCAAATGACATACCAAATTTAACATGATTGGAAAGGGGACAATGAAATATAAGCTTGTGATTCATTCAACCAAACTAGTTCTTAAGGACAATCAAATCAAAAAAAGATTATTTAAAGCAAATCAAAGCTTCTTTATTAATTAAGTTTTGGATTTGATTTGATTTAAAGAGGAGAAGAGAAATCATCACTTGTTGTTTTAAACCCATTCCCACATTAGTGATTTGATTTAATTTAAGGAACTTTAATTAAGTTGATTTTATTAGTTAATTAAGTTGAACCCTTAATAAGTTGAATTAATTACCTTTACTAATGTCACCTTAAAGTAATTAATTAAATAATTATGAGCCAACATGATATGCATGGAAAATAAACTTGCAGTGATCCTAAGAAATAAAAGGGCTACTTAAAACTTATCCTTCGGTGCGTGGCGGTGGATGCTATGAATCCACAATTTAAATTAAATTAGATTGCTCTAGATCTAATCAAGTCCATTTTGATCACATGGGTTATGCGATCTAACGTCATATGAGTGAGAGAGAATGGAGTATGTTCATCATTGCTCACCTGATATGAGCTTACTCGAGGTCAAATTAACTCCAAAAAAATCCCACACCTTCATGACATCGATTGGAGGGGATCCAATGGTCAAGATCACACAAGATGCAAGTTTTCTTCAAAAATCTCAAATCTATTTTTGGCTTAGGATCGATTTTGGAAGCATGCCTCACTAGAGCTCAAGACCAGTGGCTCGAATGATTGAGGAAGCATCAGCTAGTGGAGATGAAGCCCTATTGAGCATCAATTGGATAAATTCCTCGTTGTTCGCTCAGAAGGCCATGAACCAATGATTTGGAGCTCGGCTTTGATCAAAGTCCCACCTCGGTGCTCAGGAAGCTTGGGAGATGATTCATTATTACTCGATGAGGCCTAGGGAAGGTGCGTGCAAAGTTAATTTGAGTTTGCTAGAGAAATGGGGAAGTTAAGTCAAAAATGGGAGTGTCCTATTTAGGGATGGATGGGAATGGAATTTTTTGATCGAGGAACAAGCTTGGGAGCTTAGGGAATGGCTCTAACAGCTCGTCTTGGGTAACTAGGGCTTCGAGGAATGATTTTTGTGTGTGTTTGTGTGGAAACGAGGGGGTGAATACCACCCTTCATCTTGATCAGATTTGGGATCAAGTTTGGCTTCTAGTGGTTGTTTGTCCATCTCAGGGAGTCATGGGTGAGGGAGGAGGTGAGTTGGCTTAGCTTGGTTGGTTGAAGGTGTCGAGGTGGCTGTCAAAGAGGAATCATGGGTGTCCTATGGGTTTCAAATGCTCTAATGGGGAGGGTGATGTGATTTCATCTCCCATGGGTCATGGCCGACCCAACCACCCTTTAGGTTAGGTTGGGCAATGTCCTAGGTGCATAGGTGGGTCAAAGCTAACCCAACCCAAGCCAATTTGGCCAATTTGGTTAGTTTGGCTTAGATTTGATTTTAGCTCATTTAAATTCTTTTGGGTCAAATGGGTTAAGTTGACCAATTTTAGCCAATTGACCAATTTGACCAAATTGGCCAAATTGGCTTGGGTTGGTGTTGGTTTGGGTTTAGTTAACCAATGTAAGATGATTGTAGGCTTTGGTTTCAATTAATTTGGATTTGGTTTTGATTTAGGCCAACTTGAACCTTTAGGTCAAATTGGGCTAAGTAGGTCAATTGAGATCCAAGTACTTATCCTAACCAAATTGGATTGAACGAAGCCCATCAAAACCTCCCATCATGATATATGGAGTTGGGTCAAGTGGACCAATTGGGTTTAGTTGGCTTGATTTTGCGTTGAGTTTGATTTAGTTGAGTTTATATGTGGATTTGGGATTAATATATAAATTCAATTATAGTTGGCCTGGGTTCAAATGGGTTTTAGTTCATTTGAACATTTCAAGTCAAAAGTGACTTGGGTTTATTTTGGTTTGGCTTGATGATTGTAGATTTCATTTATATTTGTATATATGATTGAAGGTATGATTGATTCATGAGAAAATCAATTCAATTTTTTTTTTGGAATGAAGGAAGTTGGCTAAGTCCATGGAGTTGGGTCATGTGGCTTAGGTTTGGATTTGGAGTTGGTTCGATTTAGTTTGGATAATTTAAATGTGTATTTCATTTAAATTTGGAAGAATATGATTGAATATATGATTGATTTGTGAGAAAATCAATTGAGTTTGACTTGATTTGGATTAAGATTTGGCTAAATCCATGGGATATATCATATGGCTTAGAAAGGGGTTTGATTTTATTTGATTTAGTTTGATTTAGTTTTGATCATTTAAATGTAGATTTGATTTATATTTAGGAAGCAGATTGAAGATATAAATTGATTATGAGAAAATCAATTGATTTAGGTTGATTTGGATTAAGATTTGGCTAAGTCCATGGGATAGGTCATATGGCTTAGGAAGGGTTTTAAGTTTGGATTTGATCATAGGCTTCAATCATTTAGTTTTGAAATTTGGGTTTAGATTTGGATTTGAATTTGATGTTTGAATTGAACTTTGAGGTTTGGTTTGACATGGTGAACATCGATTGGATTTGGGTTGTAGGGTAGGTGGATTATCCTAATCCCTAAGGCATAACCTAATTCTATGGTTAACCCTTCTAAGTCTTTAGGCTTAGGTTAAGTGTTTACCTAATTGTTAGAAGTGTCTTATGACTAAGGAAGTCTTAGTGACTAGAAGACTCCGAAGTCTAAGAGGGGAAGATTGAATCTGTAGCTCAAAAATGAGGTCAATAGGCCTTAGGCTCCATAATGTTGCCCTTGGAGATAGATGATTGGAAGACCGAAGCCAAGTTTCACATTATAGACTCACACACATCTTTCATAGCTTTGCTTTGGAGAACATGGATACATGAGAACAACATAGTTCCATCCTCCCTACATAACTGTATGAAGTTTGTGAGAGGTGGGATCTTCTACTGTGTTAAAATAGATCTCAAGCCATTTATAGTTCACAAGGTCGGCATATATGAAAATGTGGCTTACTACCACCCTCAAAATTAACAAGTCTATTCTCACGAACTTGGCCAAAGTTTAAAAATAAAAGAAAAAGAAAAAGAAAAGGAAAAAGAAAAGAGAAAGAAAAATAAAAGAAAGGAGAAAATCAAAAAGAAAATAAAAGGGAGCGAAAATAGACTTGGAGGAGGATGTGGAGCCTGACATTAGATTCCAACCACAATTCGTTACTCCATTCGAATATATGGGTAAGATGACCTGACCTCCACCAAGCAGAGGAAGAGGTCAGTTCAGAGGTAGTCCTAGGGGTGGAAAACCTCCTTATTGGCCACCCAATAGAAGATATATCCTATCTACTAGGAGTACACCAACTATCCATATAGACTTAGAATCTAGTTCATAGGATGAGTCTTATATGTTTAGCACACTAGCCAGCTCTTCTAAGTAGATTCCCTTGGAGGTGACACTTGATCCAGATAGCAATGAAGACCAGGCTCTAAAGCAAAGCGTAAGTATATCCAAGTCCATATGTGGCATCAGTTGGGAGCCTTAGCTCTAACCCCACTTTCCTCTCAAAAAGCTGAGGGTATGATAGTTAAAGAATCCCCTAATTCATCCATAGGTATGAAGACTCAGTGGTTCTTTCTGGAAGGAACATCCTCAAGTCAAGAAGTTCATGTAGAACTTGAGGATGATTCATATAAAAATTTAATAAATTACCTTTTGATTGGTACTTTCCTTGCATTCATAATTTAGCAAAGAAAGGGCTAATCCCACATTCTTAGTCAAAGCATAGGTCATACTACTTTGAAAGAATATGTAAGAACAAATGCAAAAGCTCTCAATGAAGACTGGGACTAAGATTTTGTATAGTGGGTTCAGTCGATGATGTCGATTGCTGCTTAGTCATCACCAAACATTTGGAATCTAATAGTTTCTTTTCAAATCACATTAACTCATATAAGGAGCTGTGCTTAGAAACTTCAACTAATCCAGATGATTTTGAAGTCAAAGTTGCACTGCTAGGTTTTGAAGAAGAGATCAAGTCAACCATCGATGAGCTCAAAGAAATCAACTTAGGAACTGAAGAAGATCCATGCCCAACATACATCAGTTCTTTGTTGAATTAAATTGAAACCAATGACTTAGTTAGGCTATTAATTGAGTTTAAGGATTGCTTTGCATGGAGTTATGAAGAGATGCTCGGATTGGCTCCTGAAGTAGTAGTCCATAAACTAGCAATAAAGCCTACTGCTAACACTATCAAGCAAGCTCCTAAACGCATGTGATTAAACATAGAACAATAGGTCATTTATGAAGTCAAGAAACTAATTGATGATAGCTTCATCCAGAAAGAAAAATACCCTACCTGGTTAGCCAGCATCGTCCCAATTAAGAAAAAGAATGGCCAAATTCACATATGCATTGATTTTAGGGATTTAAATAAGATATGTCCAAAAGATCAATTTTCACTACTAATCCCAGAGCTGATGATGGACATTGCTTCATCTCATGCAGTCTTCTCTTTCATGGATTGCTCATCTAGATATAACCAAATAAAGATTGTTCCTCAAGATGAAAGAAACACTACTTTAGAACCCCGATCAGAATCTATTGCTATAACTTCAGGCCTTTTAGCCTTAAAAATTCTGGTGTTACATACCAGCTGGAAATGACTTGAATCTTTGACAAACTCATTCATCATCAAGTTGAGTGCTATGTCGATGACCTCGTGGTCAAAAGTAAAGAAAAGGAAGACCATCTCTTTGACTTGAGAGTAGTTTTTGAATAGTTAAGGTAATTTAACCTCAAAATGAAATCTTTAAGTGTGCATTCAGAGTAGCTTCAGGGAAATTTCTTGGGTTTATTTTCTGACACCAGAGAATCAAAATTGATCCAAAGAAGATCAAGGCGATTAGAAATACCACCCATAAAAAGTTGAACTCAACTCAGATCATTTCGAGGGCAGTTGGCATATATAAAATACTTTATATTCAACATATCAGTAAGATGTCAGCCATTCTCAACACTTGTCAAAAAGGATGTCAAGTTCAAGTGCGATTATAAGTGTAAGCATGACTTTGAAGACATTAAGCATTACCTGATGTCACCGCCAGTTCTAGCAGCCCCTATCCTAGGCAAGCCGTTCATACTTTACACTGTTGTGTTAGATGATTCCCTTGGTGTTTTGTTGGCCCAAGCCAATGATGAAGAGATAGAAAATGCACTCTACTACCTCAGCCATCATCTAATCTCTGCTGAGGCTAATTATTTGCCCATTGAGAAGCATTGCCTAGCTTTAATCTTTGCATCCCAAAAGCTACACCACTATATTCTTCCTCATAAGGTGAACTTAATCTCTAGGATCAACCCACTATAGTATCTCATGATATGACCGATGCTATCTAGATGGTTGGCACGATGGTCCATGATCCTCTCAAAGTTTGACACTACCATCATACCCCTCTGTGCAGTAAAAGGACAAAGGCTAGTGAATTTCTTAGTAACACACTCACTTCCTGGTGACTCTCCACTTAGTGATGATCTCCCCGATGAATAAATCATGAACTTAGGGGATACTAGTATTCACCATTGGAGATGTACTTTGATGGTGCGGCTTCCTCTCAAAGAGGAGAATAACCATAATCTACTATTCTAGAAAAGGCAGGGGTAAGAATAGTTCTCTTAACTCTCGACTGGGATGTGATGAGATTCTCATATAATCTGTCCAATCCTTGTAGTAACGACAAAGATGAATATGAGGGTCTAATTGCTAGTCTGGAGTTAGTCGTTACTCTAAGCATCCAGAACATCAACAACTTCAGGGATTCTCAACTAGTTATCAACCAAATCGTTGGGTCCTATAAGATTATAAAGCCCAAGCTCCATCACTACCATAAGTACACCATGGAGTTGTTGGTCCAAATCCTAAAGGTTACCATTTATAAGATTCCTAGAGGAGAGAATGCCGTAGCATATGCTTTAGCCAAGCTTGCCAAGGAGTTGGCATGTCCAGAGAATGAGTCCATATTAATAATGTCCAAAATAGACAAGCCTAATCCCTTATTGATACTGAACTCATCAAAAAGTATGAACTCATCAAAAGTACTCTTTTGAAGAGGAGGCTAGCATTGCTAAGAAGGAAGAGGAGTTAGATTGGAGGCAACCATTCATGGATTACCTAAATAAAGGCAAACTAGCTCAAGAGAAGTCCCAAGCCCATCAGATGAAGCAGAGAGTACTTTCTTATGCTCTTGTGGATGCTTTCTTGTACCGGTGATCTTTTGATCATATGTGGTTATGTTGTTTATACAAACATGAAGCCTATAAGATCAAGACTGAGGTATGCTCAGGATTATGTGGAGTCAACCAATCCAGTTTAAAGATGAAAGCCAAGATCAAGAGACTAGGATACTACTGGCCGTCAATGATCAAAGATTACATGGATATGTCTAGGAGATGCTTCCAATGTCAAATACACATTATGGTACTACACCAACTACCCAACTACATCTTACATTGGCCTCATGGACATTCGAGTGTTGGGGTACTGACATAGTGGGTCCAATTGATCCTCTTTATTCTAAGGGTCATCAGTTCATCTTAGCTACTACTGATTACTTTTCCAAATGGGTGAAGGTGATTGCACTCAAAGAGGTCACAACTCAGCATGTGCTCCAGTTGATTAGGAACCATATCATATATAGGTTTGGAGTGCCTCGACAAATTATATCTGATAATAGTACTACATTCAAGAGCACTTAGATCAACAACTTTGCTCAGAGACACAATATAAATTAGAGATATTCTACCATCAACTACCCAAGGGAAAACAACATAGTAGAAGCCTTCACTAAAACTCTCATCCAAATACTAAAGAAGACACTCAACAACAACAAGCAATAGTGGCATGAATAGTTAGTTGAAGCCTTATGGTCCTACCGCACCATATATAGAACTCCAACTCAGTCTACTCATTTCTCCTTACTATATTGGTCTAAAGTCGTTCTACTATTAGAAGTCTAACTCCCATCATTAAGGAGAGCTTTGAGTAGCAAGATCACAACAGAGCGAAATGCCAAGTTGTACTTAGAAGAGCTCAATGGCATGGAGGAGAGATGTCTGCCGGCATGCCAAAACCTTGAGTTATACAAAGCTAAAATGATTTAAGCTCATAATAATTGGTTCTTCTTAGAGCTTTTCAAGTAGGAGAGCTTATTTTAGTTTTAAGGAGACCAATTGTTGCCCGTTGTAAGATGGGAGGCAAGTTTGAATCCACTTAGGAAGGCCCTATTTTCATAGAGAAGGCCTACTAAGGAAGATCTTATTAGGTTATTAATCATAAGGGAGAGTGCCTAATGCTTCCAATCAACTGGCTCTACTTAAAGTAATATAATAAATCCTGTTTGAAAATAATTATCATCAATTAAAATTCCATTTCAAATTCAATCTATTCCATGTTGAAAGTATTCTTATTTGCAAATCTGCCATGATGTGTTTAAGGTAAGTGTAAGGAACCTGAGTGGCATCCTTTCCTTCATCGACACAACACAAACATAAACTACACACAAACTTATAAAATAAACACACATATTTTATTTTAGGCCACTCTGAGTTGAGATAACACCCCCAACGATAATCACTCAATAGCAGCTCTAGGTCGGCTGACGTGATACCCTGTTAGTGTGTCACCCTATTGGTTTTCTTGATTTGGAGTAAGTCTACTATGCTTTCCTTCCATACTTGGCCACCGCACATATATGAGTGCCTTATTAGTTTGGTAGGCCTTACTATGTGGCCAACAAGCTACCTCATGTTGGCTTCATTTAAGAGGATGTGAGTATGCTAAGCTTTCTTCTTGGATTAGCTATTGTGCACTGACAAGTTGAGTATATTTGAGATTTAGGATAAGTCCCCTAGCTGCTCCATCCCTCTTGACTACTTCAAGTCTGGGTCCAATCCTTTCTCTTGGCTAACCACTTAATAGTCGCTCTAGGTTAGATAACATTTGTCCCATTGATGATAGACTATCCTGATGATCAGTTTCACTTGGAAAGTTGTAAGCCTACATGCTTTCTTTCCGTGATCATTGCATTTGACGACACCTTAGGTTAGTTCTCACTATGCTGATGGATACAACACTCATGTTGATAGATACACCTTAGGTTGGTTAGTTCTCGCACCTTAGAATACACAAACCTTGGTATATGTAAGTCTATATGCTTTCTCATTGAGTTGGCCATCATACACTTATAGGCTTTCTTTTTCATGGATAATGCCCCTAGTAGCACTATATTTGGATCACATCCTTTATGACCCATTTAGACACTACCCAGGTTATTATCGGATTGGACAGTTCCCTTTTCCTAGTAACCACCCTTGTGGTTGAAGAATTTGTTCTATGGATGTGCAGATTCTCCCTTGGTCTAGTAAATCTGAGATAGGCCAAGGCTCACATATCCCCTTCTCAATGTGGTCCCTAGCATGCCAATAGGTTCCACACAAATATATAAACAAAAAAATATATACACGTGTGGTTTAGGAGAGCACCCCTAGTGGTACCTTTTCCTAAGCAGGCATCCTATCTTTAGGGCAGTGTCAGCAAAGCTCCCATAAGAATTTCCTGAGTACTCTTGAGTTGATATAGGTCCCCAACAACATTCACACTATAGTCTCCCCTAAGTTGGGTTATATTTGTTTATGCTACCAACAGGTCACCCCAGTGGTTGTTCCCTGCTTTAGAAGATGTATGTCGACTACGCCTTCTTCCTAAGACAGTTGTTGCACACCGAAAGGCAACCACTTAGGTTGGCTAGCTCTACCCCATGGCTAGTAGACTATCTCTTGGGATTTGTAAATCTAAGATAGGTCAAGTTCGATATAGCCCCTTATCAGTGCCATCACACACTAACATGGTCCATAAATTAAATCTATCAAATTTGATCGAGTCCACGTCCTCAATGGATATGCCCTCAATTCAAAATCTAACTAAACTAATTTAAACCATATCAAATCACATAAAATTAAGATAAAATTAATCTTTACTACTTTTGAGTTGACATAAGGCCCCAATGACATTCACTCAGTAGTCTCCCTAGGTCATGTTCCATTTACTATGCATCCAATAGTCACTTCAATAGTTGTTCCTCACTTTGGAAGATGTAAGTCTACTACACCTTGTTCCTAGCACAGTCGTTGCACAATGAAAGGAAATCCCTTAGGTTGGCTAGCTCTACCTCACAACCAATAGACTACCCCTTTGGATTTGTAAACCTGAGGTAGGTCAAGGCTGATATAGCCCCTTCTAAGTGGGTCAATCACACACAAACAATGTTTATACATTAACTCAGATTTAATTAAACCCGATTTGATTTTCTCTAATGGGGTTAAATCACACCCTTCTCCCCAGTGGAGCCCAAATCATATATAAATAAGTCAAGCTAACAAATCAAATTAAAAATCAACCTTCCTAGTGGAGCCAAATTAAACCAACTCCCCTAATAGAATCTAAATCAAAGAAATCCAACCAATTCTTATTCCTAGTGGATACATCCCCAAATAAATTTATGAAATCAAATTCAAATCCTAATCTCTAGTGGATAGCCCGAACTTGCTTCCCTAGTGGAAGGCTCAAATACCCAATCCAGCAAACTCGAGCCCATATATCTAGTAGATGTGCCTCCACATCAATTAAAACAAATCAAATTTAATTTAATTCAATTTTAATCCATAGTGGATTATAGATTTTTATCCCTAGTGGATCTTCTTTCTACAAATCATATAATCAAATCAAATTCAAACCTTATCCCTAGCAGATTTTCTTCTTCTACACCCTTGACATAGACCACTCACATGTCATGTCCAATGCATGTGTGATCCCCTAGCAGATCTCCCTCCATGTCCTTGACATGGAAATCTTATCAAATCTTATTTCTTCTCTTATGAACACCTTTAATACTTCAACCAAAATCCAAATAATGTATTCATTCAAATTACATCATCTTAACATTGTAATCAACATTTTATGATTTGTGATGGTTCAAGCTCAAACTAACTATACAATATCATGCTAAACATATTAAAGTGAGAATTAACACACTATATTATATTATAATATATAATGTTATATTATAATTTTCTATAATATAATATATTGTCTAACATTACACCTCATTAGAATCACTTAAAATGAACAAATAACAAAATTTTCTCAAAATATGAATAATGTTCATTTTGAATGTAAAATTGTTAATTTTCTATTTGAAATGGTACAAAATATCATACAAAATTTTCTGTGTTGCTTATTTGTGTGTGCCATAAATTTGGCCAAATTCTTCCATCTCAACCTTCCAATTAACATTTTGTGTGTTTTGACTGAATGTATTATAACAAAATTAAAACATACTAAAATGTACAATAACATTTAGTAACACAACAACACATTCATATATATGTGAAGTTATATTTTTATGAACATTATATTTTAATATGCTTTGATATAATATATTATCTTACATTGCACCTTAAAATGAATCACTTTAAGAAAAAAATTTATAAAATTTGGTTGAAAAATGAACATTTATTTTGGATGCAAAATTCCATTCTTTTGCTTAAATGACACACCATAGCACACCCCCAATGATGTTCCCTAAATCTTAGCTTAAATTTGGCCAAATCCCATCAACTCAACCTATAAATTAGTATTTTTATGAATTATACCAGTATACACTCTAGTACATCATACTATAACAAACTAAAATATGCTAAACAACAAGTAGAATACACAATAGTATGTTATAATGCATGATGCTATACTATGTTATGCCATCCTATATTATAATACACTATAACTTATTATATTATATTATATTACATATCATATCACAAGTGATTGCTTAAGATAAAAAATCATAAAATTAGTCTAAATAATAAAAAACTATATATTTTAGTCGTATCACTTACATATTTTAAATTTAAATAATACATTATGATGCCATGCTCTACCTATTTTGAATTTGGCAAAATTCCACCATTTTAAAGCATAAATCCACATTTTTATAAATAATGCTAGTGTAGGCTCGACTGCATGATTGTAAAATGCTAAAATAATTTATAATGCACAGAATAATATATAATGATATATGATGATATACTATGCTACAACATATAATATTTATTTTGAACATAAAATCTTACTTTTTAGACTACAAGTGGTGTAGCACACATTTGGTACTACAACCTAATTCCCACTTCAAATTTAACAAATTTCATCATCTGATTTATTAAATCAATATTTTTATGGTTTATATTAATATAGACTATAGAGCACAATACCATAATATACTAAAACACTTCAAAACATCATATCACATCCAAAAACACACCACTGCATTTGCGAATATATGATGCTACATTATATTATAATATATGGTATTATAATATGATTTAGGGTTAGGGTTAGGGTATTCAAATCTCTAATAGTCAATGGAAAGTCTCTTGAAGACATTTTCTTTAGCTATTATAACTATGTCAGGATTAGGTCATTCTTTAGATCTACTCCTAAGGGATTCTTAATTGAAGGTTTAGGGTTTAGGGTTAGTTTATGGTTTAGGGTTAGTTTAGGTTTAGGGTTTAGAGTTTTAAGGTTTAAGGTTTTAGGTTTAGGGTTTAGGGTTTAGGGTTTATATTCTAAGTTTAGGGTTCAAGTTTTAGTTTAGGGTTTAGGATTTAGGATTTATGGTTTAAGGTTTAAGGTTTTTTTAATAGAGAATAAATTCATATTCAACATTTCTTCTTTTTGATTTAATCAACTAGGTAGCATCCCAAGTTTTCTAAGACACAAGTGATGACTTAGATCAAGAATAACCACCCATAGAGCAAATCAAAAACCTTAGATAAGTAGAACTGACTCTACTATAAAGACACTGTTATATAAGTAGTAGATCGGATCGGCCATTCTTCAGTTCTCCAATTCCCACCAAAACCACTCCTGCCTCTCGAGTACTAGGATCCACCATCATATCACTGATCTCTCATTCTACCACCACCATCTTCATCGCTCCTCTCTCCTCCATAACCACCACTGCTTTGACCACCACCTCAATATCCACCAACACCTCCAAATCCCACACCACCACTGCAATAAACATCGCCTTCGCCTCCGCCTTCACCTTCACTTCCAGATCTATAATGATCCTAGTTGATGGTGATGTTCCTTCCATCAAGGTTCTACCCATTCTTAGGGTTTAGGGTTAGTTTAGGGTTAGTACCCTGTGGTTAGTTTAGGGTTTGTTGAGGATTTAGGTTTCATTTAGGTTTACTGCTTAGGGTTTAGGGTTTTGGTTTAGTTTAGGTTTAGTGTTTAGGGTTTGTGGTTTAGGTTTAAGGTTTAGGGTTTAGGGTTTAGGGTTTAGGATTTACAGTTTAAGGTTTTTTCAAAAAAAAAATAAAATTAAGTAATGTGGTAGGTTTGTGTTTATTTAGTTTATTTAGTTCATTTTTTTAATTATCTGAGTTTATTTTATTTTTTATTTTTATTTAGTTTAGTTTATTTATTTTTGGTTTATCTATTTTAGTTTATGTTTTTTATTTTAGTTTATTTTTTAGGTTAAGGTTTATTTTTAGTTGAGTTTTATTTTAATTTTATTATTTAGGTTTAAGTTTTATTTTTTATTTTTAGGTTTAAGTTTAGGTTTTTATTTTATTTTTTTAGGTTTAGGCTTTAGGTTTTTTTAGGTTTATTTTTGTGGTTTTTTTTTAGTTTATTTTATTTTATATAGTTAGGTTTAGGTTTAGGTTTAGTTTATTTAGGTTTAGGTTTTATTTATTTATTTTAGGTTTAGGTTTATTTTATTTTATTTATTTTATTTTATTTTAGGTTTTTTTAGTTTTAGGTTTATTTTTTATTTATTTTTAGGTTTATTTTTTAGGTTTAGGTTTTATTTAGTTTTTATTTTATTTTATTTTAAGTTTACTTTTACTTTACTTTTTTTTTATTTAGGTTTTTATTCTTAGGTTTATTTTATTTTTTTTTTTAGATTTTATTTATTTTATTTTGTTTATTTTTATTTTTTATTTTATTTTATTTTGAGGTTTAGTTTAGGTATTTTTTATTTTATTATATATTATATTATTTATTTTTTTTTTAGGTTTATTTAGTTTAGGTTTAGGTTTTAGGGTTTTAGTGTTTAGGGTTTAGGGATCAGGTTTTGTGAGGGTTTAGGTTAAGGTTGAGGGTTTTAGAGTTTATGGTTTTAGGGTTTAGTATAGGGTTTTTAAGGCTTTAGGGTTGTGTTTAAGGTTTAGGGTTTAGTTTAGGTTTAGTTTAAAGTTTATGGTTTAGGGAGTTGTGGGGTTTAGGATTTAGCATGGTTTGGCCTAGGTTTAGTGGTCCAGCAGTCCCTTTGGTATGGGTTTATAGTTTATGGTTTAGTAGTTTAGGGTTTAGGGTTTCTTATAAATTAAGTAAACTAGTAGGTTTATGTTTATTTACTTTATTTTTTTATTTATTTCAGTTTATTTTATTTTTTTCTTTTTATTTAGATTTATTTTTTATTTTTATTTAGTATAGTTTATTTATTTTATGTTTATTTATTTTAGTTTATATTTTTAATTTTAACTTATTTTTTAAGTTTGGGTTTAGGTTTATGTTTATATTTTTCATTTTGTTTTATTTTTATTTTATCTTTTCGGTTTAGGTTTTATTTTTTATTTTTAAGTTTAGGTTTAGGTTTAGGTTTTTATTTTATTTTCTTAGGTTTAGGTTTTAATTTTTTATTTTAAGTTTATTTTTAGGTTTTATTTTTTAAGTTTAAGTTTATTTTAGTTTCTTTTATTTTATTTAGTATAGGGCTTATTTATTTATTTTAGATTAGTTTATTTTAGTTTAAGTTTAAGTTTATTTTATTTTTTTACTTTAGGTTTAGGTTTTTTTAGTTTAGGGTTTAGGTTTTTATTTAATTTTTATTTTATTTTATTTTAGGTTAATTTTATTTTTATTTTATATTTAGTTTTTAATTTATATGGGGTTTTTATTTTTTGGTTTATTTTATATTTTAATTTAGTTTAGGTATTTATTTATTTTATTTTATTTTATTTATTTATTTTATTTTTACATTTAGGTTTAGGTTTATGTTTAGGTTTAGGTTTTGGTTTTAGTTTATGTTTATATTTTATATATTTTATTATTTTAGGTCTAGTTTAGGTTTATTTTATTTTATTTAGTTTTAGGTTTGTTATATTTTTTATTTTTTATGTTTTATTTAGTTTAGGTTTTAGGTTTTTAGGTTGGTTTAGGGTTTAGTGTATGGGGTTTAGGGTTTAGGGTTATAGGTTTTAGGATTTAGGGTTTAAGGTTTAGGGTTTAGGGAGTGGTTTAGGGTTTAGGGTTTAGGATCTAGGTTTAGGGAGGGTTTAGAGTTGTAAGTTTAGCAGGTTTAAGGTTAGTTTAGGGTTTAGGGTTTATGGTTAAGGGTTATTTTAATTTAATTTTTTATTTTATATTTTTCTTTATTTAATTAAGTAAACTAATAAGTTTATGTTTATTTAGTTCATTTTTTATTTTTATTTAGGTATATTTTTAGTTTCTTAGTTTTGTTTATTTATTTTAGTTTATTTTTTAAGTTTATGTTTTAAGTTTTATTTTTTTTAGTAGTTTTATTTTAATTTATTTTTTTTTTATTTTTTTTACTTTAGGTTTAGGTTTATGTTTTTATTTTATTTTAGGTTTAGGTTTTAACTTATCAGGTTTGCATTTAAGTTTTATTTTTAGTTTAGGTTTATTTTGGTTTATTTATTTTATTTTATTATGATTTGATTTTGATTTATTTAGTTTAGTTTATTTTAGTTTAGGTTTATTTTATTTTGATTTTAGGTCTAGGTTTTTTTTAGCTTAGAGTTTAAGTTTTATTATTTAGTTATTTTTAGGTTTTATTTTTAGTTATATTTTTAAGTTTAGGTTTATATTTAATTTTTTTATTTTAGGTTTATTTCTTTTTTATTTTTGGTTTAATTTTTATTTTATTTAGGTTTTAAATTTTTTTAGTTTAGTTTCAGTTTTTATTTTTTATTTTATTTTCTTTTTTAGGTTTAGATTTAGGTTTAGGTTTAGGTTTTAGTTTGGGTTTTTATTTTATTTATCTTTAAATTTTTATTTATTTTTCTTTTATGTTTTATTTTAGTTTAGATTTTAGATTTTAGCATTTAGGATTTAGATTTAGGTTTGGTTTAGAGTTTAGGGTTTAGGATTTAGGGTTTAGGTTTTAGGTTTAGGGTTTAGGGTTTATGGTTTATGGTTTTAGTGGGTTTAGGGTTGAGGTTTAGGTTTAGGTCTAGGGTTGGTTTTAGTTTAGGGTTTTAGTTTTGGTTTTTGGGTTTTTTTTAATAGAGAACAAATACAAATTCAACATTTCTTCTTTTGATTTCATAAACCAAGTAACACACCAAGTTTTCTAAGACACAGGCAATGGCATAGATCAAAAATGAGCACCCATAGAGGAAAACCAAAGACACAATTCCATAAGCAGCAGATCGGATTGACCATTCTTTAATTTCTCTAGTTCCCATCAAAACCACCCTGACCTCTCGAGTAGCGGGATGCACCATCATATCCTTGATCTCTCCCTCTGCCACCACCATGGTTGTAACCTCCGTCGCTCCTCCCACCTCCATAACCACCATAGCTTTGACCACCACCTCCATATCCATCAGCACCTCCAGATCCCCCACCACCACTATGATAATTGCCACCTCCACCTTCGCCTCCACCGGGATCTAGACTATGCCGATTGCGGTCAAGGTTCTACTGGGTTTAGGTTTACACCCAGTTTATTAACTTATTTTAGATGTAAATTTATTTAGTTACTTTAGGGTTTAGGGTTTAAGGTTAGGGTTTAGGGTTTAAGGTTTAGGGTTTAGAGTTTAGGGTTTAGGGTTTTATCATTTTAGGGTTATGCTTTTAGGGTTTAGGGTTTAGGGTTTAGGGTCTAGGGTTAGGGTTTAGGGTTA
Source organism: Cymbidium sinense (assembly GCA_021442155.1). Taxonomy (NCBI): domain Eukaryota; kingdom Viridiplantae; phylum Streptophyta; class Magnoliopsida; order Asparagales; family Orchidaceae; genus Cymbidium; species Cymbidium sinense. The sequence continues at coordinate 205,836,263 of CM038214.1, forward strand.
TGGTTTAGGGTTTAGGGTTTAGGGTTTAGGGTTTCGGGTTTAGGGCTTAGGGTTTAGTGTCTTTTATGGTTTATGGTTCAAGGCTTTTTTATGGTTTAGGCTTTAGGGTTTAAACTTTAAGATTGTAGGTTTAGGGTTTAGGATTAGTTTTAGGGTTTAGGGCTTTTTTCTAAAAAAAAGTAAGTAAACTAGTAGGTTTAGTTTATTTAGTTTATTTTATTTTTTAATTTTGTTTAAGTTTATTTTATTTATTTTAGGTTTATTTATTTTAATTTATTTTTAGGTTTAGCTAGTTTTTAATTTAGTTTTATTTTAGTTTATTTTATAGGTTTTATTTTTTTATTTTTAGGTTTAGGTTTTATTTTTTTATTTTTAGGTTTAGGTTTAGGTTTTTATTTTATTTTTTTAAGTTAAAGTTTTAGTTTTATTTTAGGTTTATTTTTAGGTATGTTTTATGGTCCATGTTTATTTAAAGTATTTTATTTTATTTAGTTTAGGTTTAGATTTTAGTTTTGGTTTAGTTAGCTTTAGGGTTTGGTGTTTAGGGTTTGTGTTTAGGGTTTGGGGTTTAGGGTCTAGAGTTTTTTTAGGATTTAGGGTTTAAGGTTTAGGGTTTAGGATTTTTAGGATTTTGGGTTTTGCGTTGAGGGCTTAGGTTTTTGGTCTAAGCTTCAGGTTTTAGTTTACAGTTTAGGGTTTTTGTATTTTATTTTATTTTGACATAGAACAAATTCAGATTCAACATTTCTTCTTTTTGATTTCATCAACCAAGTAACACCCCAAGTTTTCTAAGACACATGCAACGACATAGATCAAAACCAAAGGCACAAGCCTATAAGTAGATCGGATCGACGTTCTTCATTTTCTAGTTCCCATCAAAACCACTCAAGTATCCTATCCACCATATTTCTCTCTCCCTCCACACAATCTTGTAACCTCACTCCTCCCACCTCCATAACTACCGCTGCTTTGACCACCACCTCCATATCCACCAACACCTCCAAATCCCCCACCACCACTGTGATAACTGTAGCCTTCGCCTTTGCCTCCACCACCAGATCTTGAATGAGTTTGGTTGACGGTGATGTTCCTATCATCAATGTTCTGCCCATTCTTTGGGTTTAGGTTTAGGTTTAGGTTTAGGTTTACTTTTTTTTTAGTTTATTTTTTTTATTTTTTAGGTTTTTTTTTTTTAGGGTTTGGGGTTTAGGGTTTAGGGTTAGGGTTTAGGGTTTAGGGTTTATGGTTATAGGGTTTTAGGGCTTATGCTTTAGTTTAGGGTTTATGGAGGGGTTTAGGTTTAGGGTTTTACTTTTTGATGTAGTTTAGTTTTAGGCTTTAGAGTTTAGGATTATTTGGGTTTAGTTTAGGGATCCACCATCATATCACTGATCTCTCATTCTACCACCACCATGGTTGTAACCATCATCGCTCCTCCCTCCTCCATAATCACCACTGCTCCAACCACCACCTCCATATCCACCAGCACCTCTAGATCCCCTACCACCACAATGATAACCATTGCCTCCTCAATCGCCTCCACCACCAGACCTAGACTGAGCCTGGTTGATGATGATGTTCTTGCTATGAAGGTTCTGCCAATTCTTAGGGTTTATGTTTAGGTTTAGGTTTATTAGGTTTTAGGGTTTAGGTTTATTTTTTTTATTGTTTAGTTACTTTAGGTTTAGGTTTAGGGTTTGGCATTTAGGATTTTGAGTTTGGGTATTAGGGTTTTATTATTAGGTCAGTCCGTGGTTTAGGGTTTAGGGTTTTAGGATTTATGCTTTGTGGTAGTGGGTGGGTATAGGGTTTAGGTTGTGGTTAGATTTGTGGTTTAGGTGGTAGGTTGAGGTTGTAGGTTTAGTGTTGTAGATTTAGGGTTTAGGGTTTAGGGTTTCTTATGAAAAAGAAATTAAGTAAACATGTATGTTTAGATTTGTTTAATTTATTATTTATTTGTTTTAATTTATTTTATTTTGATTTTCATTTAGTTTGATTTATTTATTTTAGTTTAGTTTATTTTAGTTTAGGTTTAGGTTTATTTTGTTTATTTTATATTTAAGTTTTTTTTAGTTTAGGGATTAGGATTTATTATTTTTATTTTTAGGTTTATTTTGGTTTAGGTTTTATTTTATTTTAGTTTATTTTATTTTATTTTTTACATTTAGTTTTATTTTATTTAGGTTTTTTTATTTAGGTTTATATTATATGTTAGTTTAGTTTAGGTTTTAATTATTTTAATTTTAGTTTATTTTAATTTAATTTTGTTAAAGTTTAGGTTTAGTTTGGTTTTAGTTCGTTTTTATTTTATTTTATTTTTATTTTAATCTTAGCTTTTTTATTATCATTTTATTAAGTTTAGGTTTAGGTTTAGGTTTAGGTTTAGTGTTTAGGTTTAGTGAGTTTTAGGGTTTAGGGTGTTTAGGTTTAGGTTTAGGTAGGTCAGGTTTTAGTTTAGTGGTTTAGGGTTTTAGGGGTTTGGGATTTAGGTTTAGGGTTTAGTTTTAGCATTTAGGGTTTAGGGTTTAAGGTTGTAGGTTTAGTGTTTAGGGTTTGGTTGGTTTTTTATTTGTTTTTTTTTATTTTTTAAATTAAACCTATAGGTTTATTTAGTTTAGTTTTTATTTAATTTAGTTTATTTTTTAAATTTTCTTTATGTTTATGTTTATGTTTATTTAGCTTAGTTTATTTATTTTAGGTTTATTTATTTTAGTTTAGGTTTTTTAATTTAGTATATTTATTAAGTTTAGGTTTAGGTTTAGGTTTATTTTTTAGTTTAGTTTTATTTTTAATTTATTTTTTAGGTTTAGGTTGTATTTTATTATTTTTAGTTTTAGGTTCATGTTTTTATTTTATTTTTTTAAGTTTAGGTTTTGGTATTTATTTTAGGTTTATTTTTATCTTATTTTTTAGTTTAGGTTTAGGTTTATTTTTAGTTTATTTTAGCAACATTCTTTCAAATTAGATATTACCAAAAGCTTTGATAACATCTCTTGGGATTTCTTTTTTCATATTCTGAATTTATTTGGGTTTTTAGATAAATTTATTTTTCTTATTAAAAATTATATTAATAATGCCTGGTTTTTGATTTTGCTTTATTGGGGAAGCCTTGAGTTTCTTTCCCTCTTCCCATGGCTTACGTCAAGGGAATCTTTTATCTCATGCTTTATTTATTATTGTTGAGTACTTATCTAGGAGCATCATTGATTTACTTTTAAATAATCTTAGTATATATTACAGAACTATTGGTGCTCTTCCTGTTTCCCATTTAAGTTTTGCAGATGATTTCATTATTTTCTACAATGCTTCTATTCATCACATCAAGCATCTTCAGTCTTTTTAAATAAATTTGGTAGAGAAAGTGGCCTTTCTATCAATGATAAAAAAATCTATTATATCACTTCCTCTAGTATCTCCAATAATAAAATCAATCAAATCTTGCATATCACTAATTTTAAACATCAACACTTACCTCTTTAGTGCTTGGTTGCTCCGCTCTTTAAAGGATCAAAATGTTCCCATGTCTTTGACTAGCTAATTCAAAAAATTTTAAATAAAATTTATGTTTGGGAATTCCATTTACTTTCCTTTAGTGGTCGCAAGATTCTTAAAAGCACTCTTAACTCCATTTCTTTTTATTTGATTCAAAATATTATCCCCACTAATGCTACATTTATCAAAATTGATTGATTTCTTAATAAAGGGGCTAATTCTACCAAAAGTGTTGTGGTCCTTTGGAAGAAGGTGCTCTTGGTTGGAATCCTATTCATGAAGCTATCACTTCTTTCTCTTATAAGCTCTGGTGGAATTTTAGAAAGAATGATATCCTTTGGTCTCATTTTATGATGAAAAAATATTGCCAAGGTAACCATCCCCTTAACTGTTCTTATAAAGTCGGTGACTCTTCGGTTTGGAAAATGCTTTGCTCCATTAAATGGGTTGTCAAATCATTAATATCATGGGGTATTCAGTCAGGCTCTTCCTTCTTTTTCCAAGACAATTGGATTGGCAATGGCTCTATTGACACCCTTCTATCTACCCACTATACTGTTGCTATCAAAGTTATTTCCTTTTAGCTTACTAACAATTGGAATGAAAACCAACTTGAGAATTATATCCCTATTTCACCTTTTGACAACTTTAGAAATATCCCCATTTCTTCTAACAAACTTGACCAAATTATCTTTAAGCTTTTTTATAATGGTGACTTTATACTTAAAGAGGTTTGGAATTTTATTAGAGATAAACAGAACCCCTCTAATGTTTTCATTAAACTTTGGAACAATATCATTGCCATTTCTTATTCAATTTTAGCTTGGAGAATTTTGAATAATTTTATTCTTGTGGACTCTTTGCTCTGGACTAAAGGGTTTTAGTTACCTTCAAAGTGCTATTGTTGCTTTCATATTGAAAATGTAAATCATGTTATTGTCAATGGTGCTATTGCTTCTAAATTATGGTTTTGGTATGATGATTTATTTAATTCCAACTATTTTCAGGGTTCTCTTTCTTTATATTAACTTCTTGAAGTCTGTTTCAAAAATACAGTGAAAGGTAAAATCAAAGTTTTAATTGCTATTACCTTTATCTGGTTCATCTGGATGGATAGAAATGATGCTAAATATCATGGTATTCCTATGAACCATAAAAATATCCTGGCTAGAACTAAAGGAAAAAATTCATGCTCTTCTCAATCCCAATCTTATTAGTAATATTCAGTTTAGAGGTTATAAATTTGTGGCTGAAAGATTGAGTATCATTCAACCTGAGTTTGACTCTTATAAAAGTGCTAGGATTATCCATTGGATCAAACCTAAAGACAATTTGATTAAAGTGAATACTGATGGTTCTGTTGCTTCCAATTAATATGGTTGTGGCGATATTCTTAAGGATTCTAAAGGTACTGTCATTTGTGCTTTTGCCTATCCTCTCAAAGCCAGTTCTATTATTTTTGTTGAGCTTATGGCTATTAATAAAGCTATTGAAATTTGTTTGAATACAGGTTTCCTCACATCTGGATTGATGTTGATGCTCTCTTGCTTCTTGTCATGCTTAATTCCAATAGAAATAGGAATGCTAAATTATTTTATCTTCTTAATCATACTAAAAATCTTCTTTCTCAAGTTTGTTTTAAAATTTCCTACATTCTTCATGAAGGTAATGCTTATGTTGATTACTTGGCTAACTTTGGTGCCAACTTAATTGAGTTCACTTTATTTGACAACCAAACTTTGCCTAAACTATTAATGGGTTGGGTTAATCTGGATAATGCTAGATTGCCTATCTCAGATTATAAATTCTTAGCTTAGTTTTTTGTGTTGCTTTTTGATGATCTTTAACTTTTGGTTGCCCCTTGTTCAACCCTCTTTGGGTTGTGGCTATCTACTTATTTTCTCTATTTTGCCTGAGTTGGGTTATGTTTTAGATCTTTTACTTTTGGATTGGACTGGTTTTTGCTACCTGGTGGTTATTGTAAGTACCGCCTAGGTTGTTTTGATTTTTTCAGCTTGGTGGCTTATGTCTGTCTGGCTGGGTGTTTACCATAATTTTCCCGTGACTATTTTTTATTTCCTCCTTTCAGGTTGTGCCTATGGTTGTTGTAGGTTTTTCTTTTTGTATTGGTTTTGCATCTTTTCTAGGCTGCTTACTAACTTACCTAAATTGGATTTACTACTGTGGTGGTTGATAGAGTGGCATTGTTGGCTGGCTGGGTTGGATGGCAATTTTGGCTGGTTGGGATGGTTGGATGGCTGGTTGTTTTGGCTATTTTTCATTTTCTGTTGGTGACATATCTGGGGGGTTGTTGTTGGTTTATCTCTGGCTTGATTTTGGCATGGTGGAGATTGTTAGTTGGCTATTAGTTTCTCTATTTTGTTGGCTGGGGCTTGGTGGTTATTTTTTTTGATTTTTTTTTGTTTCTCTTGGTTATGGTTTTAACCTCCTTCTGTATTGGCCTTCCTCTTTGGTTATAGTGGCTTTAGGTTTGGGTATTGTTCTGGATTAGATAGATGAAGGCTATTTTGTGGCTGTTAGTTTGCTTAGGGTTCTAGTCACTTAGTTGGGTACCTTCATTATTGTTGTTCCTATTGGTTAGCTTGTAGTTTATCTTACTGGGCATTGTACCTTTTTATCTTTGGTTGGCTGTTCTACTTACCCAGATCGTATTTTATTTTGCCTTCATTAGGTTTGGTTACTATAGTCTACTTCTACCCTTTCCCTAGCTATCTTGGGTGATTTTGGCTTGATGACTGATGTTGTTCTTTAATCGATGGGTTTTCACTGCTATGGTTGGCTAGGAGGATATGTTGGCTAGTTTGGTTGGTTGTATTGGCCGGGTTGGTTGAGGGGTTTTTTTGGCCAATTTCTTTTGCCCTGATTGTTCTGAACGGTAGTGTTCTTTTGTGTTATGTATTCCTCCCTACTTTGTTTTTTCTCCTACGTAATTGACCTCCCTTTTCTGTTGGGTAGCCTTGCCCACCCCTTGCGCTTAGTGGTGTTTTGACCGATGTTTTTTCTGCTTTGTTGGTGGAGGATATGAGCAATTTTTTTTCCTTTTTTGCTCTTGTTTATCTCTGGTTTGTGTTATTACCCCTATCATGATGCTTGCTCCTTTGGATTTTATTATTCTTTTTTGGTGGTGGCTTTGGTTGTGCTCCTACTATATTGATGATATCCCTGATGGTTGGTTGATTATCTGCCTTATTGGGCTTGGTGGTTCTCGTGGCTTGGTGGTTGGCTATTATGTTTATTGTTTGGAGGATTTTGCAGCCATGCTAGATGATGGACTTTGGAAGATGGGCTACACGCGGTATACTGGCTATGATGGCATTGATGTTTCCCACTCTTTCTTCTTTTGGTTGGTAGTGCTATATGTAATTGTAACCCTTCTCCTAAAGTTTGGCTGCTTACATATAGTGTTGCTCCTTGAGATGATTGTGACTAAGCCTGAGGCTTTCCTTTACATTACTCCTTTTGTTTGCACTTCATTTCTATGCTAGCTTAATTGTACTCATCCTTTCAAAAGTATGTTGGATATTTATTTTATAGGCAATGGGAGTATTGCAGGTGGATCTTGTTGGTATCAGAAGGACAAAATGAAGTATGCTACTGCTCAAATGGATTTTCTACTATTGATTTTTTGGTTTTTACTTTTGCTTTATTTCCTTGAGTATTGTAATAGTTAGGGGGTTTATCTCTTTAGGACTTAATGTAGCTCTTTGAGCATTACCTTAGAGATTTAGCCCATCTAAGGACTTTGTACTTTTTGTGGCAATAAAAAAATTCCTTAATTTTCCTAAAAAAACCCTAAACTAACCCAAAAACCCTAAACCCTAAAAAGCTAAAAACCTAAACCAAAATTAAATAAAACATGAAAATAAAAGAAATAAAAAAACTAAAACCAAAATAAAATATAAAAATAAATTAAATTAAAAATAAAAAATAAAACCAAAAACTAAACCTAAAAAGAAAATAAAATCAAAAATAAAAACTAACAACAACAACAATAACAACAACAACAACAACAAGCCTTAATCCCAAGAGGGTATGACATGAATCCTTCTTCTCCATTGGTCCTATTATGTGTCAAATTCTCATTTAAATCAAGTATACTAAGACCATTTTTATACATCTTGACCAAGTCTATTTAGGTTCACCTCTACCTTTCTTAAGATAAGGCAAATCTAATGCATCTACTCTCTGTCATCTGATAAATTTATGTGGCCAAACCATCTAAGGTGACTCTCCCTAATCATATCTACCACTAGCCCAAATTTTTCTCTGATATACTCATTTTGCATTCTATCTAAGAGTAAAGCCACTCATCCTAAAGCATCCTCATCTAAACTTAACTTAGTCTTATGCTTTTATTGGCCAACATTCTGCACCATAAGTACCTACCACCATCTTATAAAATTTTCCCTTGAGTTTAAGTGGAACTTTTCCATCACATAATAGGCCAGATGCATTCCTCCACTTCAACCATCCAACTTGAATTCTACTAATAACATCTCCATCTATTTCACCATCATTTTAAACAATAGAGCCTAAATATTCAAACACTCACTCTTATTAATGACTTGTTCACCTAATGTCACAACACTACCACTAGAACTTCTACAACTAAAATTACACTATATAAGATCTACTTAAACTAAAACCTTTAGACTCTAAACCTCTATAATTCAAGTTTCTATTGGACTTCTTATCAACAAGAAGAATGTCATCAGCAAAAAACATACACCAAGGTACATCTTCTTGTAAATGCCTAGTAAGAACATGCATAACTAAAATAAAAAAGATAAGGGCTTAAAGCTAATCCTTGATGTAATCCAACTGAAATAGGAAAATATTTTATCAATCCTTTAAGTGTTTGGACACAAGTAACAGCTCTAGTATACATATCCTTAATGACTTGAATATAACCAATATTAACTCCTTTCTATTCTAGAACTCTCCAAAGAACATCTCTTGAAACTTTATCATAAGCTTTCTAAATCAATAAATATCATATGTAGATCCTCCACTTTCTCTATGCTTCTCCATCAAACCCTTAACAAATGTATAGCATCCATAGTAGATCTACCTAGCATGAAACCAAATTGAGAGAAACTTTGTATCACATCGTAACCTATGCTCAATTACTCTCTCCCATAATTTTAATGTATGCCACATTAACTTAATTCCTTTATAATTTGCACACTCTTGTGCATCAACTTTATTCTTAAAAACAGGAACCAACAAACTCTTTCTCCACTCATCTGGCAATAAAAACTAAACTAAAATAAAATAAATAGAAACCTAAACTAAACTAAAAAAAAGAAAACCTAAATAATATAAAAACAAAACCTAAAATAAAAACAAAATAAACCTAAAACTAAATAAAATAAAAACTAAATAAAAACCAAAATAAAAATAAAAATAAAAATAAACCTAAATAAAATAAAAAATAAAATGAACTAAAATAAATAATAAATAAACTAAAATAAATAAAAAGTGAACCAAATAAACCTAAACCTATAAGTTTACTTAATTTAAAAAAAAACAAAACCCAAAACCTAAACCCTAAACCCTAAAACTAACCCTAAACCCTAAACCCTAAACCCTAAAACTTTAAACTAAACCCTAAACCCCCTAAACCCTAAAACCCAAAACCCAAAACCCAAAACCCAAAACCATAAACCCTAAACCCTAAACCCTAAAACTTACAACCCTAAACCGTAAACCCTAAACCCCAAACCCTAAACCTTAAACCCTAAACTATAATCCCAAAATCTTAAACTCTAAAAACCTAAAAACCTAAGCTTAAACTAAATAAAACCTATAAACAAAATAAAGAAATAAAGCAAAACCTAAATAAAATAAAATAATTATCTTAACGAAGGCCTAAACCTAAACCTGAAAAGAAAATAATATAAAAAATAAAAAATAAACTAAAATAAAATAAATAAAAACCTAAACTAAACTAAAAAAATAAAATAAACCTAAAAATAAAAAACCTAAATAAAATAAAAATAAAACATAAAATTAAAAAAATAGACCTAAAATAGAATAAATAAAAACTAAATAAACAACTAAACCTAAGAAAAAAAAACCTAAAATATATATAAAAAATAAAACCTAAATCATAAACTAAAAAAACAAAACTAAACCTAAAATAAATAAATTAAAATAAACCTAGACCTAAACTAAAATAAAATAAACTAAAATAAATAAAACCTAAACCTAAACCTAAAATAAGCTAAACTTAAACCTTAAAAAAAATAAAAAAATAAACTTAAACCTAAACTAAAAAATAAAACCTAAAAAAAACTTAAAATAAAAACTTAAAACCTAAATCTAGAAAAATAAAATAAAAACCTAAACCTAAAAATAAAATATAAAACCAAAACCTAAAAATTAAAATTAAAATAAAACTAAACTTAAAAATAAACATAAACCTAAACCTAAAAAATAAACTAAAATAAAATACCTAAACTAAAATAAATCAACTAAATAAAATAAAAATAAAAAATAAAACTAAATTAAAGTAAAATATAAAGTAAACTAAAATAAATAAAAAATAAACTAAATAAACTAGTGGTTTTCTTAATTAAAAATAAAACCCTAAACCCTAAACCATAAACCCTAACTCCTAAACCCTAAACACTAAACCCAAAACCCTAAAACTAACTGTAAACCCTAAACCCTAAACTTTAAACTAACCCTAAACCCTGAACCATAAACTAACCCTAAACCCTAAATAAAAAAAATAAAAAATAAAAACTCTAACCCTAAACCCTAAATCCTAAACCGACAACCCTAAACCCTAAAACCTTAAACCCTAAACCCTAAACCCTAAACCCTAAAACCCTAAACCCTATACCTTAAACCCTAAAACCTGAACCCTAAACCCGACAACCCCTAACCCTAAACCTAAAATATAATAACAGAAAAGCATAAACTAAAACCAAATCCTAAAAATAAAAATAAATTAAAATAAAAAATAAAAACTAAACTAAAATAAAATAAATAAAAACCTACACTAAACTAAAAATAAAAAACTGAAATAAAATAAAAACTAAACCTAAAATAAAAATAAAGTAAACCTAAAAGAAAATACAATAAAAACTAAATAAAAACTTAAATAAAAATAAAAATAAAAATAAAAATAAATTTATATAAAAATAAAAAATAAACTAAACTAAAATAAAAAAAAGTAAACTAAATAAACTTAAAACTACTAGTTTAATTAATTTCAAAAAAAGAGAAAAATAAAAATAAATAAATAAAACCTAACCCTAAATCCTAGACCCTAAAATTAACCCTAAACCTACAACCTGAATCCCTAAACCCTAAACCCTAAAAGCCTAAACCCTAAAGCGTAAACCCTAAATCCTAAAACACTAGACCCTAAACCCTAAACCTTAAACCCAAAACCCAAAACCGTAAAACCTAAAACCTAAAACTTAAAACCTAAAACCCTAAACCCTAAACCCTAAACCCTAAATCCTAAACCCTAAAAACTTAAAAACCTGAACCTAAACTAAATAAAACCTATAAACAAAATTTAAAAAAAACCTAAACCTAAATAAATTTAAAAAATAAATTGAAATAAAAATCTAAACTAAAATCTAAACCTAAACCTAAACCTAAATATAAAATAATTTAAAAAATAAAAACTAAACTAAAATAAAATAAATAAAAACTTAAACTAAACTAAAAAATAAATTAAACCTAAAAATAAAAAGCTAAATAAATTTAAAATTATAAATAAACCTAAAAATAAATAATAAATATAACCTAAACCATAAAGTCAAAAAAAAACTTAAACATAAAATAAACAAAATAAAATAAACCTAACCGTAAACTAAAATAAACTAAAATAAATAAAACTTAAACCTATACCTAAAATAAACTAAACCAAAACCCTAAACTAAGTATAATAAAATAAACTAAAAATAAACCTAAACTTAAACTAAAAAATAAACTTAAAATAAGCTTAAAATAAAACCTAAATCCAAAACCTAAAAAAAATAAAATAAAACCTAAACCTAAAAATAAATAAAAAATAAAAAAAATAAACCTAAAAAAAAAACTAAAATAAAAATAAAACTAAAGTAAAAAAATAAATATTAACCTAAACCTAAACCTAAAAAATAAACTAAAATAAAAACCTTAACTAAAATAAATAAACTAAACTAAATAAAAACTGTAAACCTAAACAAAAATAAAAAATAAAATAAAGTAAAATAAATAAAAAATGAACTAAATAAACCTAAAATTACTATTTCCATAATTTAAAAAAAAACTATAAACCATAAACCCTAAACCCTAAACCCGAAACTCTAAACCCTAAATCCTAAACGCTAAACCCTAAACACTAAAATTAAAATAACTCTAAACCCTAAACCTACAACCATAAACCCTAAACTAACCCTAAACCTTTGACTCAAAACCTAAACCCTAAATAAAAAAATAAAAAAATAATCGTAACCCTAAACCTTAAATAAACCCTAAACCTACAATCCTAAACCTGAACCTTAAACACTAAACCCTGAAACTCTAAACCCAAAACCCAAAACCCAAAACCTAAAACCCTAAAACCCTAAATGCTAAACCCTAAACCCCAAATCCTATAGCTTAAAATCTACAACCCTAAACCCTAAGCACTAAACCCCAAACCCTAAACCCTAAAAACCTAAAAACCTAAACCTAAACTAAATAAAACCTAAAAATAAAATAAATAGAAAACTTAAACCAAAATAAAATAAAATAAAAACCTAAACTAAAGCCTGAATCTAAACCTAAACCTAAACATAAACCTAAACCTAAACCTAAAAAAAATAAAAAAAAATAAAACTAAACTAAAATAAAATAAATAAAAACCTAAACTAAACTAAAAAAAATAAAGCTAAAAATAAAAAACCTAAACGTAAAATAAAAATAAAATAAACCTAAAATAAAATAAACTAAAACTTAAATAAAAACCTAAACCTAAAAAATAAATATAAAATAAAACCTAATAATAAATAATAAATAAAACCTCAACCCTAAACTAAAAAAAACATAAACCTAAAATAAGAATAAAATGAACAAAATAAAATAAACTTAAACCTAAACTAAAATAAACTAAGCTAAAATAAATAAAACCTAAAATACACTAAACCTTAACCCAAACCTAAATTAAATAAAATAAAATAAACTAAAAATAAGCCTAAATCTAAACTAAAAAATAAAACCTAAAACCTAAACCTAGACAAAATAAAATAAAAATCTAAACCTAAACTTAAGAATAAAAAATAAAACTTAAACATAAAATATAAAATAAAAATAAAACTCAACTAAAATACAAACTTAAAGCTAAACCTAAACCTAAAAAATAAACTAAAATAAATAATCTAAACTATAATAAATAAAACAAAAATAAACTAAACTAAACTAAATAAAAATAAAAATAAATCTAAAATAAACTAACTATACTAAATAAACCTAAATCTACTGGTTTACTTAATTTAAAAAACTAAAAAACCCTAAACCCTCAACCCTAAACCCTAAACCCTAAACCCTAAACCCTAAAAATTCTAAACCCTAAAGCATAAACTCAAAACCCAAAACACTAAAACCCTAAACCCTAAACCCAAAACTATCCCAAAACCCTAAACTTTAAACCATAAAAAACCAAGACCCTAAAGCCTAAACTCTAAACCCTAAACTCGAAACTAACCCTAAACCTCAAGCTAACCCTAAGCCCTAATCCCTAAACCCTTAAACACGTAAATCCAAAAGCCTAAATACTAAACCCTAAACCATAAACTCTAACCCTAAACCATTAACCCTAAAAACCTAAACCCTAAACCCTAAACTCTAAATCCTAAAAGCCTAAAAGCCTAAACCTAAACTAAATAAAACCTAAAAATAAAATAAATAAAGAAACCTAAATTTAAATAAAATAAAAAATCTAATAAAATAAAAACCTAAACTAAAACCTAAACCTAAACCTAAAAATAAAATAAAATAAAAAGTAAAAAACTAAAATAAAAAACGCTAAAAAATAAAATAAACCTATGAATAAAAACAAAATAATAAAATAAAAATAAAATAAACCTAAAATAAAATAAAATAAAAACTAAATAACAACCTAAACCTAAAAAATAAACCTTAAAATGAAACCTAAAAATAAATAAAAAATAAAACCTAAGCTTAAAATAAAAAGAAAATAAATAAAACAAAATAAACTTAAACTAAATTAAATAAAACTTAAAATAAACTAAAAACCTAAACTAAACTAAATAAATATAATAAAATGAACCTAAACCTAAACTAAAACTAAAACTAAAATAAACCTAAAACCTAAACCTAAAATAAAAAAAAATAAAATAAAACTTAAACCTAAACCTAAAATAAAAAAGAAAACTTAAACATAAAAAATAAAATAAAAATAAAACTCAACTAAAAAGTAAACATAAACCTAAAAAATAAACTAAAATAAAAAACCTAAGTTAAAATAAATAAAATAAATAACTAAAAATAAATAAATAAACTAAAAATAAACTTAAACCTAAACCTAAAAACAAAAAATAAAACCAAAACCTTAAAATTATAAGTAAAATAAAACTAAACTTAAAAATAAACATAAACCTAAACGTGAAAAATAAACTAAAATAAAATACCTAAACTTAAATAAATCAACTAAATGAAATAAAAATAAAAAATAAAACTAAATAAAAATAAAATAAAATAAATAAAAAATAAACTAAATAAACCTAGTGGTTTTCTTAATTAAAAAAAAAAACCTAAATCCTAAACCCTAAACCCTAACTCCTAAACCCTAAACACTAAACCCAAAACCCTAAAACTAACCCTAAACCCTAAACCCAAAACCTACAACCCTAAACCCTAATCCTTAAGCTAACCCTAAACCTTAAACCCTAAACTAACCCCAAACCCAAAACTCTAAAAAAAATAAAAAATAGAAAATAAAAAAAACCCTAAACTGACAACCCTAAACCCTAAAACCCTAAACCCTAAACCATAAATCCCCAAATCCTATACCTTAAACCCTAAAACCTGAACCCTAAACCCGACAACCCCTAACTCTAAACCTAAAATAAAATAACAAAAATACATAAACTAAATCCTAATCCTAAAAATAAAAAGAAAATAAAATAAAAAATAAAAACTAAACTAAAATAAAATAAATAAAAACCTAAAGTAAACTAAAAAATAAAAAGCCTAAATAAAATAAAAACTAAACCTAAAATAAAAATAAAGTAAACCTAAAAGAAAATAAAGTGAAAACTAAATAAAAACTTAAATAAAAATAAAAAATAAACTTAAATAGAAATAAAAAATAAACTAAACTAAAATAAATAAAAAGTAAACTAAATAAACCTAAAACTACTAGTTTAATTATTTTTTTAAAAAAGAGAAAAATAAAAATAAATTAAAAAAACTAACCCTAAACCCTAGAGCCTAACACTAACCTTAAACCCTAAACCCTAAACCTACAACCCGAAACCCTAAACCCTAAACCCTAAACCCTAAACCCTAAAATCCTAAACCCTAAAGCATAAACCCTAAACCCTAAAACACTAAACCCTAAACCCTAAACCCTAAACCCTAAATCGTAAAACCTAAAACCTAAAACCTAAAACTAAACCCTAAACCCTAAACCCCAAACCCAAAACCCTAAACCCTAAAAACCTAAAAACCTAAACCTAAACTAAATAAAACTTACAAACAAAATTAAAAAAACCTAAACCTAAATAAATTAAAAAAATAAAATAAAATAAAATCCTAAACTAAAACCTAAACCTAAACCTAAACTTAAATATAAAATAATATAAAAATTAAAAACTAAACTAAAATAAAATAAATAAAAACTTATACTAAACTAAAAAAATAAAATAAACCTAAAAATAAAAAATTTAAATAAATTTAAAATTATAAATAAACCTAAAAATAAATAAAAAATAAAACCTAAACCATAAACTAAAAAAAAACTTAAACATAAAATAAATAAAATAAAATAAACCTAACAGTAAACTAAAATAAACTAAAGTAAAATAAATAAAACTTAAACATATACCTAAAATAAACAAAACTAAAACCCTAAACTAAATATAATAAAATGAACTAAAAATAAACCTAAACCTAAACTAAAAAAATAAAATGTAAAAATAAGCTTAAAATAAAACCTAAATCCTAAACCTAAAAAATAAAATAAAAACCTAAACCTAAACCTAAAAATTAAAAATAAAACCTAAACATAAAAAATAAAATAAAAATAAAACTAAACTAAAGAATAAACATTAACTTAAACCTAAACCTATAAAATAAACTAAAATAAAAACCTTAACTTAAATAAATAAACTAAACTAAATAAAATCAAAACCTAAATAAAATAAAAATAAAATAAAGTAAAATGAATAAAGAACTAAACCTAAACTCTTTCTTAATTTAAAACTATAAACATAAACCCTAAACCCTAAACTCTAAACCCTAAATCCTAAATGCTAAACCCTAAACACTAAACCCTAAAAATAACTCTAAACCCTAAACCCTAAACTAACCCTAAACCTTAAACTATAATCCATAAACCTTAAATAAAAAAATAAAAAATTAACTATAAACCTAAACCTATAATCCTAAACTAACTAAAACACTAAACCCTAAAACTTAAACCTAAAACCAAAACCTAAATCCTAAAACCCAAATAAACCCTAAACTAAATAAACCTAAAATCTACAACCATAAACCCTAAGCCCTAAACCCCAAACCCAAAACCCTAAAGCCTAAAACCTAAAAACCTAAACCTAAACTAAACAAAACCTAAAAATAAAATAAATGGACAACCTAAACCTAAACTAAAAAATAAAACCAAAAAACTAAACCTAGACAAAATAAAATAAAAACCTAAACCTAAACTTAAGAATAAAAAATAAAACTTAAACATAAAATATAAAATAAAAATATAACTCAACTAAAAAACAAACCTAAAGCTAAACCTAAACCTAAAAAGTAAACTAAAATAAATAACCTAAACTATAATAAATAAACCAAAAATAAATAAACTAAATTAAATAAAAAATAAAACCTAAACCTAAAAAATAAAATAAAAATAAAACTAAAGTAAAAAAATGAACCTAAAACTAAACCAAAACCTAAAAAATATATTAAAATAAAGAAGTTAAACTAAAATAAATAAACCTAAAATAAATAATCCAAACTAAATAAAAAAATAAACCTAAATAAAAATAGAAAATAAAATAAACTAAATAATCGAAACCTACTAGTTTACTTAATTTTAAAAAAATTAAAAAATTAAAAATAAATAAATAAAACTTACCCTAAGCCCTGAACCCTAAAATTAACTCTAAACCCTAAACCTAACACCCTAAATCCTAAACCCTAAACCCTAAAGCCCTAAACCCCTAAACCCCTAAACCCTAAACCCTAAACCTAAACCCTAAACCCTAAAACCCTAAACACTAAACAGTAAAACCTACAACCCTAAACCCTAAACCCTAAACCCTAAACCCCTAAACCTTAAACCCTAAAAACCTAAACCTAAAAGAGATTTCAGCTACAAATGATTAGCCTGAATTTCTCTAATATAGAAAAAAATTGTATGAGCTTTGTATGCCATAACCTCTCAAGTTTCATAGAGATAGCTTCTTGTTCATGGACAAATGATGAATGAATCTACTTAAGTTTAGACACCTAAGTGTCCATTTGTGAGCAATCTTCTATAAGATATCCCATCTAATCATAAAACTCTCTAAAACTCTAATCGCACCTCTTTCAATTTAGCATATGTCAAGGAGCTAAATCTATGCTTTAAAAGCTCTCTCTAGATTTCAACGCTTTGAGATGTGCTCGAAGATCTTAATTAGGGAGACTTGATGAATTGAATGAGATTTTACAAATTGCATAAAAAAAATCTATTAATAAGTAGTGCATAACAAGAATAATCCAAACTCAATACCTCTACATAAGGATTTCCAGAGCTATAGCTCTCCTACTTTGAGACTCAATGCGGCAAAATAATGTAGCAAATAATTCGCTTCAATGTAAAAGCAAGAAAGCTCAAGTAAAACTCCTAAGTCAATGCTTAGAAATAGGTGGCATAGTTTTGTGAGAGATTTAAGACGATCATAGATTTTATGTTGACATCAAAAATATGATTTAAGAGAGTTTTGGATCCCAACATAGTATTTATCATCTTTTCTATTTTTTTATTAGTAGTAGTGTTACTTCATTTAGATGTATTCATTTGAATTTGATTTAACGATGGAAAGAATAATTCTTACATTTGATGACATTCTTTTAGGTGCAAGAATTCTTGATGTTATTTGAAATCTAAAGTTTACCACATGCAAATTAATTTTATGTAGTGTCACTTTTATGTTTACGGCTCAAGTTGATCTAAACCTACACAACATTAGCGTAATCTTTACCTAATTTTAGAAGATAATAATAATACTTCAAATTTGTTCATGTACTCATTTATAATTTTGGTATTTTGGTTTAGCGAGTAATACTCTAAATAATTGATCTTAGTATGATAAATACAAGTAATTTTTTTAAGAAAAATTTCATTTCAACCATATAAAAACTCATTCTAATCCCAATCTTTCTGGCTTTTTATTTCTATTTAATAGATTTTTGTTTAGCAGTATGTTTTAATTTAATAAATCCCAATTTTCAAGGCTCACCAAACCCTAAACCTTAAACTAACCCTAAAGCATAAACCCTAAAACTAACTCTAAACCTAAACTAAACCATAAACCTAAACCCAAAACACTAAACCCTAAACCCAAAACCTAAATAACCTTAAACCCTAAACCTAAACCCTAAACCCTAAACCTAAATCCTAAACCTAAACTCTAAACCTAACATTAACTAAACTAACCACTAAACTAACTATAAACCTAAACCCTAAATCATAAAACCTAAACCCTAAACTTAAACTTAAACCCTAAACTAACTAAAAAATCCTGTTAACCCTAAACCAAACCTAAACATAAACCCTAAAACTTAAACCTATAGAAAGCTAAACAATAAACCCTAAACCCTAAACCCTAACCCTAAATCGTAAACCCTAAAACCCAAAACCCAAAAAAATTATACCATAAATCCTAAAAAGCTAAAAACCTAAACTTAAACTAAATAAAAATAGAAAAAAATAAATAGAACCTAAACCTGAAAAATTAAATTAAAGTAAAACTAAACTAAAAAATAAACATAAATCTAAACCTAAACCTAAAAAATAAAATAAAATAAAAAACATAAACTCAAATAAATAAACTAAATTAATTAAAAATTAAAATTAAAACTAAATAAAAAAATAAAATAAACTTAAATAAATAAAAAATAAACTAAGTCAACCAAAACCTACCGATTTACTAAATTAAAAAAAATCCCTAAACCCTTAACCCTAAACCCTAAACCCTAAACCTAAAACTAACCCTAACCCTAAACCTAAACCTAAACCTAAAAACCTAAACCCTAAACTTAAACCCTAAACCCTAAACTAAATATAACTCCTAAACTAAACCCTAAACTATAAAACTAACCTAACCCTAAACTAAACCTAAATCTTAAAAACCCTAAACCAAACTAAACTAAACCTAAACTTAAAAAACTTAAACCCTAAAAAAATTTAAACCCTAAACCTAAACTAAACACTAAACCCTAAACCCTAACCCTAAACCTAAAATCTAAAACTAAACTAAAACCCTAAACCTAAAACCTAAACTATCCCTAAACCCTAAACCTAAATCCAAACCTAAACCTAAACCTAAAACCTAAACCTACATAAACCTAAAATAAAATAAATAAATAAATTTAAACTAAATAAAATTTGTAAACTAAAATAAAACCTAAAAAACCTAAAAACCTAAAATAAAATAAAATAAAATAATAAAAATAACCTAAAATAAAATAAATAAAAAATAAAATAAATAAAAGAAAATAAAAAAACCTAAACTAAAATAAAGAAACCTAAAATAAATAAACTAAATAAAAGAAAAATAAAATAAACTAAAATAAATAAAAAATAAACTAAATAAACTTAAACCTAAGAATATATTTAATTTAAAAAAATTTTCAAAAATTTTAAAAAATTAAGAAAACCCTAACCGTAAACCCTACACCCTAAAACTAACCTAAACCCTAAACCTACTACCTAAACCCTAAAGCTAAACCTAAACCTAAACCTAAAAAATAAAAAATAAAACCTAAACCTAAAAAATAAAATAAAAATAAAACTAAATTAAAAAATAAACATAAAGGAAAACCTAAACCTAAAAAAATAAACTAAAATAAAATAATATAAAATAATATAAAATAAACAAAAAATTAACTAAATAAACTAAATAAACCTAATTATACTAGTTTATTTAATTTTTTTTTTCTTAAAAAAAAAACCTGAACTCTAAACCCTAAATCCTAAACCCTAAACCCTAAATCCTAAACCCTAAACCCAAAAACTAAACCTAAACCTAAAACCCTAAACCTACAACCGTAAACTTTAACCCTAAACCCTCCTAAACCCTAAAAACCCTAAACCATAAACCCCAAAATAAACTTAAAATAAAAACTTAAAACCTAACCTAAAAAAATAAAAATAAAAACCTTGACGTAAACCTAAAAATTAAAAAAAAAATAAAACCTAAACCTAAAAAATAAAATAAAAATAAAACTAACTAAAAATAAATATAAACCTAAACCAAACAAATAAACTAAAATAAAAAATGTAAACTAAAATGAATAAACCTAAAAGAAATAAACTAAACTAAATAAAATTTAAAAATAACCTAAATAAAAATAAAACAAAATATTAAAATAAATAAAAAATAAATAAACCTAAATACCTAACTTACTAAATTTTAACCTAAACTAAAACCTAAACCCTAAAACATAAACCATAAAACTAAACCTAAACCTAAAAATAACCCTAAAACTAATAAACTATAAACCCTAAACCTAAACCTAAACCTAAACCCTAAACCCTAAATAAACCTAAATAAAACCTAAAAAACTAAAACTCTAAACATAACCCTAAACCCTAACCTAACCCTAAATAAACCTTAAAACTAAACCTAAACTAAATAAATTAAAAAACCCTAACCTAAACCTAACCCCTAAACTAACCTAAACTTAAACCTAAACTAAATCCTAAACCTAAAACTTAAACCTAAACTAAACAAAACCAACTATAAACCTAAACCCTAAAACCCTAAATTATAAAAAAAACTAAATCTAAACCTAAAATATAACCTTAAACCTAAACTAAACCCTAAACCCTAAACCCTAAACCCTAAACCCTAACATTAATCCTAAACCTTAAACTGTAAACCCTAAACTAATCATAAACCCTAAACCCTAAATCTCAAAAACCCTGAACCCTAAAGCCTAAACTCTCAACCTTAAACTCTAAACCCTAAACTAACCTAAAACCCTAAGCTAACCCTAAACCTCAAACCCAAAACCATAAACCCTAAAAACCCTAAACCCTAAAGCCTAAACAGTAAACCCTAAATCATAAACCCTAACCCTAAAACCCTAAACCCAAAAATACTATACCTTAAATCCTAAAACTTAAAAACTAAACCTAAACTAAATAGAAATAAAAAAAATAAAACCTAAACCTAAAAAATAAAATTAAAATAAAACTAAACTAAAAGAGTAAACATAAATATGAACCTAAAACTAAAAAATAAACTAAAGTAAAAAACATAAACTCAAATAAATAAACTAAATTAAATAAAAATAAAACTAAATAAAAATAAAATAAACTAAAATAAATAAAAAATAAACTAAATCAACCAAAACCTATTGATTTACTAAATTAAAAAAAATCCCCCTAAACCCTTAACCCTAAACCTTAAACCCTAAACCCAAAACTTAAATCCTAAATGCTAAACCTTAAACCCTAAACCATAGACCTATAAACCTAAATCCTAAACCCTTAAAAACCTTAAAACCCTAAACCTTAAACCCTAAATTAACCTTAAACCCTAAACCCTAAACCATAATCCTAACCCTAACCCTAAACCCTAAACCATAAACCCTAAAACTTAAATCATAAACCCTAAACTAAACTAAACCCTAAACTTAAAATGTTAAACCTAAAGCCTAAAAATAAAACCTAAACCTCTAACCTATAAACCTAAATAACCTAAAATAACCTAAACCTAAACCCTAAACTAAAACCTAAACCCTAAACTTAAACCAAACCCTAAATCCTAAACTAAATCCTAAAATAAACCTAAACCTAAACTACATAAAACCTAAGAATAAAATAAATAAAAAAACTTAAACCTAAATAAAATTTGAAATAAACTAAAATAAAAACCTAAGCAAAAACCTAAACTAAAACCTAATAATAAAATAAATAAAATAATAAAAGTAAACTAAAATAAAATAAATAAAAAAATAAACTAAACTAAAATAAAATAAATAAAAACCTAAACTAAAATAAAGAAACCTAAAATAAATAAACTAAATAAAATAAAAATAAATAAACTAAAATAAAAATAAACTAAATAAACTTAAACCTATGAGTATATTTAATTTAAAAAAATCAAAATTTTAAAAAATTAAGAAAACCCCAACCTAAAACCCTACACCCTAAACTAACCTAAACCTAAACCTAAACCCTAAAATACTAACTAAACCCTAAAGCTAAACCTAAACCTAAACCTTAAAAATAAAAAATAAAACCTAAACCTAAAAAATAAAATAAAAATAAAACTAAATTAAAAAAATAAACATAAATGAAAAATAAAACCTAAAAAATTAGCTAAAATAAATAACTTAAATAAAAATAGAAAATAAAATAATATAAAATAAGTAAAATATTAACTTAATAAACCTAAATATACTAGTTTACCTAAATTTTTTTTAAAACCCTGAACACTAAACCCTAAAAAAACCCTAAACTAACAACCATAAACCATAAACCCTAAACCCCAAATCCTTAACCTTAAACCCTAAACCCTAAACCCTAAACCTTAAACCCTAAACCCTAAACCTTAAAACCCAAAACTCTAAACATTAAGCTAACCCTAAACCTTAAACTTTCAACTCTAAATACCCTAAACTCTAACCTCAAACCTAAATTGTAAAATCTAAATCCTGCTAACCTAAACCCTAACCTAAATTAACCCAAAACCTAAACCTAAACTTAACTAAACCTAAACTCTGCTAACCCTAAACTTAAACTTAAACCTTAAACCTAAAACCTAAACTATAAACCCTAAACTTAAACCCTAAACTAACCTAACCTAAACCAAACCTATAAAACCCTAAACTATAAAGTAAACACTAAACCCTAAAACTAAAACTAAACCTTAAACCCTAAAACCTAAACTAAAACCTAAACCCTAAACTAAACTAAACCCTAAACCCTAAATACTAAAACCTAAACCTTAAACCTTAAAGCCAAAACCCTAAACCCTAAAAACCTAAAAACCTAAACCTAAACTAAATAAAACTTAAAAATAAATTAAATAAAAATACCTAAACATAAATAAATTAAAAAATAAACTAAAAACCTAAACTAAAAAAAGCCTAAACCTAAGAAAAATAAAATAAAATAAACTTGAACCTAAATTATAATAAACTAAACTAAAAAGAATAAAACATAAACATAAACCTAAAATAAACTAAACCTAAACCCTGAACCCTAAGCTTACAACCCTAAACAATAAACCCTAAACCTTAATACCCTAAACCCTAAACCTTAAACCTTAAAACCTAAAACACTAAGCCATAAACCTTAAAGTCGAAAGCCTATAACCCTAAACCTTAAAAACCTAAAAACCTCTAAACTAAAACCTAAAATAAAATAAATAAAAAACATAAAATAAAATAAAATAATAATAAAATAAAATAAAAACCTAAACTAAAACTTTAACCTAAACCTAAACCTAAACCTAAAACTAAACCTAAACTTAAACGTAAAAATAAAATAAAATAAAAAATAAAAAATAAAATAAAATAAAATAAATAAAACCTTAACTAAACTAAAAAAATAAAATAAACCAAAAAATAAAAACATAAATAATATAAAAACTAAATGTAAAATAAAAAAATAAACTTAAAATAAAATAAAATAAAAACTAAATAAAAGCCTAAACCTAAAAAATAACCTAAAATAAAACCTAAAAATAAATAAAAAAACCTAAACCCTAAACTAAAAAACCTACACCTAAAATAAACAAAATAAATTGCTTAAACCTAAACAAAAAATAAGTAACACCTAAACCTAAGAAAAAAAAATTAAACCTAAACCCTAAACTAAAATAATAATAAACTAGATTTAAATTAAAAAATAAAACCTAAAAAATAAAACTAAAATAAAAACCTAAAACCTAAACCTAAATAAATAAAATAAAATCCTAAACCTAAAATTAAAAAATAAAATAAAAATAAAACTAAGCTTAAAAATAAGTATAAACATTAACCTAAACCTAAAAAATAAACTAAAATAAAAAACCTAAACTAAAATAAATAAACCTAAAATAAATAAATTAAAATAAATAAAAAATAAAAACAAACCTAAATAAAAAAAATAAAATAAACTAAAATAAATAAACTAAATAAACTACTTAATTTTAAAAAAAAACCCTAAACCCTAAATCCTAAACGCTAAACCCTAAACCCTAAACCCTAAACCTACAACCGTAAACCCTAAACCTTAAACCCTAAACCCTAAACCCTAAACTTTAAACTGTAAACCCTAAAACCCTAAACCTTAAACTAACCCTAAACTCTAAAAACCCTAAACCCTAAACCCTAAACCCTAAACTTAAATCCTCAAAACCCTAAACCCTAAACCTTATACCCTAAACACTGAACCTTAAACCCTAATCCCTAAACCTTAACCCTAAATCCTAAACTTTAAAACCCTAAACCCTAAAACCCTAAACCCTAAAACCCTAAACTCTAAATCTTAAACACTAAACACTAAACCTTACACCCTAAAAACTTAAAAACCTAAACCTCAACTAAATAAAACATAAAAATAAAATAAATAAAAAATCTAAACCTAAATAAAATAAAATAAAAAACCTAAAATAAAACCTAAACCTAAACCTAAAAATAAAATAAAAAATAAAATAAAAATAAGCTAAAATAAAATAAACATAAACATAAACTAAACTAAAAAAATAAAACTTAAATAAAAT
Source organism: Cymbidium sinense (assembly GCA_021442155.1). Classification (NCBI taxonomy): domain Eukaryota; kingdom Viridiplantae; phylum Streptophyta; class Magnoliopsida; order Asparagales; family Orchidaceae; genus Cymbidium; species Cymbidium sinense. The sequence continues at coordinate 205,860,940 of CM038214.1, forward strand.
AAAAACTAAAAATAAAATGAACCTAAAATAAAATAAAATAAAAACTAATTAAAAACCTCAACCTAAAAAAATAATCTTAAAAATAAATGAAAAATAAGAAAAAAACCAACACCTAAAATAAAAATAAAATAAACAAATTAAAATAAACCTAATATTAAACTAAAATAAACTAAACCTAAACCTAAACTAAATAAAATAAAATAATCTAAAAATAAATCTAAACAAAAACTAAAATAATAAAACCTAAAAATAAACCTAAAATAAAAACCTAAAACCTAAACATAAAAAATAAAATAAAAACCTAAACCTAAACCTAAACCCAAAAGATAAAATAGAAATAAAACTCAACTAAAAAATAAACCTAAAAAAATAAATAAAAAAACCTAAACTAAAATAAAAGACCTAAATAAAACTAAATTAAATAAAAATAAAAAAAATAAAATAAACTCAAATAAATAAAAAATAAACTAAATAAACCTAAACCTACTTTTTTAATTTTAAAACCCTAAACTAAATTAAACCCTAAAGCCTAAAGCCTTAACCCTAAAACTAACCCTAGACCCTAAACCCTAAATCTACAACTGTAAACCTACTACTTAAAACCCTAAACCTAAATTAAACCTAAACTTAAAAAACTAAACTATAAACTTAAACAAAAACCTTAAACCTAAACCTAAACCCTAAACCTAAACCTAAACCAACCTAAACCCTAAAAATCCTAAAGCCTAAAGCCTAAATCCTAAACCCTAAACAAATCCTAATCCCTAAACTCTAAAGACTATACACTAAACCCTAAAACCTAAACCCTAAACCCTAACCCTAAACCTTAAACCCTAAAACCCTAAACCCTGAAACCCTAAACCCTAAACCCTAATCCTTACACCCTAAAAACCTAAAAACCAAAACCTAATCTAAATAAAACCTAAAAATAAAATAAATAAAAATACCTAAACCTAAATAAATTAAAATAAAAACCTAAACTAAAACATAAAATAAAACCTAAACTAAATAAAATAAAATAAACTAAAAATAAACCTAAACCTAAACTACAAAATAAACCTAAAAATAAACCTAAAATATAAACCTAAAATCTAAACATAAAAAATAAAATAAAAACATAAACTTAAAAATAAAAATAAAAAATAAAACCTAAACCCAAAAACTAAAATAAACATAAAACTCAACTAAAAATAAACCTAAACTTAAAAAAATAAAATAAAATAAAATAAATAAACTAAACTAAATAAAATAAAAAAATAAACCTAAATAAAAATAAAAAATAAAATAAACTCAAATAAATAAAAATTAACTAAATAAACTAAACCTACTGGTTTACTTAATTTTAAAAAAAAAAACCCTAAAACCTAAATACTATACCCTAAACCCTAAACCATATAACTAACCCTAAACCAACAATCTTAAACTTTAACCCTATACCCTAAACCCTAAACCCTAAACCCTAAAAAACTCTAAACCTTAAACACTAAACTAATCATAAATCTTAAACCCTAAACCATAAATGCTAAACCCTAACCCTAACCCTAAAACCTAAACCCTAAACACTAAACACTAAAACTCTAAACTCTAAACCCTAAACTAATCCTAAACCCTAAACCCCAAGAATGGGAAAAACCTTGGTGGCAAAAACATCACTATCAACCAAGTCAGCTAGATCAATGGAGGTGAAGGAGGCAGTTATCTGGTGGTGGGGATCCGAGGTGCTAGTGGATATGGAGGTGGTGTCCGAAAGTTGGTTATGGAGGTGGGAGGAGATGGAGGTTACTGGTGGTTGTGAAGGGAGAGATCGGGATATGATGGCTTCGCTACTTGAGAGAGGGTGGTTCGATGGGAAGTGGAGAAATAAGAATGACCAACTGATCTACCGCTTATGGATCTGCCTTACAGTAGATACAATTCTACTTATCTTAGGTTTTTAATTTGCTCTATGGGGGCTCATTTTTTATCTATGTCATCGCTTGTGTCTTAGTAAACTTTGGGTGTTATTTGGTTAATTAAATTGAAAAGAAAAAAATGTTGATTCTAAATTCATTCTCTGTTAAAAAAAACTTTAAACCCTAAACCCAAAACTGTAAACCCTAAACTAAAACTTAAACCCTAAACCCCATACACTAAACCCTAAATCCTAAACCCTAAACTAACCCTAAATCCCAAACCTTAAACCATAAGAATGGGGTAACCTTGGAACATCATCGTCAACTAGGCTCCTAGATCTACATGGAGGTGAAGGTGGCAAAGTTATCGCAGTGGTGGTGGGGACTGGAGGTTAGTGGATATGGAGGTGGTCGAGTAGTGGTGGTTATGGAGGTGAGAGGACATGGAGGTTAAAGTCATGGTGGTGGCAGAAGGAGAGATCAGAGATATGATGGTGGATCCTGCTACTCGAGAGACAAGGGTTAGTTTTGATGGGAACTATAGAAATTAAAGAATGGCTAATCCGATCTGCTGCTTATGAAACTATCTCTTTATAGTAGAGATGGTTATACTTAACTTGGGTTTTGATTTGCTCTATGTGTTTATTATCTATGTCATCACTTGTGTCTTAGAAAACTTGGGTGATACTTGGTTGATGAAATTGAAAAGAAGATATGTTGAATCTGAATTTATTCTCTATTTAAAAAAAACCTTAAACCCTAAACTAAAACTTAAACCCTAAACCTAAAATGTAAACCATAAACCCTAAACCCTAAACCCTAAACCCTAAACCCTAAACTAAAACCTAAACTCTAAACACAAAACCCTAAACCCTAATTCATAAACCCTACACCCTAAATCATAAAGCCTAAAACCCTAAACCCTAAACCCTAAACTCTAAACCCTAAACCCTAAACCCTAAACCCTAAAACCTTAAACCTTAACCCTAAACCCTATAACCCCCTAACCCTAACCTAATAACCTAAACAAACTAAAAAACCTATCCATGTGCCTTCCCCCTTTCAGAAGTCTGGTGATTCAAGAACCCCATTTTCCTTCATTATTTCTCATGATGAGGCACCTAGTAAGCCCTTCCTTGACCTTTGCCTATCCTCCTCTCCTTGATTTTGATGGCTTCCATGGAGTTCATTTGCAAGGCTAAATAGATGATTTCTACCGCTCCTCCTAGGCAATTTTGTAAATCTAAGGTTGCTTCTTCTAAATCCTTCAAAGATGCCTTATCTGGTAAGGATGCTTCAACCTCCCATGAATTTTTAATTAATCTTGTTCATATGACTTTTAAAGGCTTTCTGGCTTTAATGAGTTTTGATTTGGATATTGAGAAACTCGCCAAACCTTATGCCTTTACTTTGATTGGTAAATTTTCTTTTATCAGCCTAATATGGAAGATATTCAATTTTTCTTTCATGATTTAAAGCTTTTTGGTGCATTTTCAGCCAGTTTGTTGGATGGTCATCATGTCCTCATTAAGTTATCTAATGATCTTGATTATAGCTATATTTTCTCTCATCATTCTTATTATGTTAAAAATTATCAAATGTGCATTCTTAAATGGACTCCTTTTTTTTGACATTCAAGAAGAATCTCCTATATAGCTAGTTTGGATTACTTTGCCTAATCTTAGGATTCATTTTGTTAATTATCAATTTCTTCATGAGGTTGGATCTATTTTTGGTAGACCTTTACAAATTGATCAAGCAACTACGGCTAAGTCTTGACCTTCAGTTTCTTATATCCTTGTTGAAATTGATGTTACAAAGAAGTTTCCTAAGGAGATTTGGATAGGGTTTGAAAAGTATGGTTATTTTTAGTTAGTTTAATTTGAAAACCTTCCTATTTTTGCAATCACTACAAAACCCATGGCCATGTCTTTTTGAATTGTTTCACTTCTCATCCTCAACTTAGGAAAAAATATATTAAAATTACTAAGCTAATTGATCAATCTGGAGATCATTTAACTGATAAAAATAAATTTTTTGCTTCTTTCAAAAAAGATAAAGATGTTGTTGATGGTATTTTGATTCTATCTAATGCTTTACCTCTTGAGAATGGTTTTGAAAATGCTGCTAGAAATGAAGATGTTATTTTGAATGAAAACTAAATTTCACCGCTTTTATTCCTTGCTAAAAATTGTGCAAGATGATGGTAATCTTGTTATTTCTTTAAAGATACTTGTGTTTTACAACCTAAAAAATTTTAAAGATAATTTTCTTTTTGATTTTCAAGAACCTCTAAAAGAAAATAATGACTTAAATTCTTTAAATATGGAAGATGTTGATGGTATGGATAATGATGGATTTTGTGCAACTGTTTCTTGCTTGCTTAACAAATTCATTTCTAGTTCTTTAACCCAATCTTTGAATTTTCTTTCTCAATTAATAAAATGCTTTATTTTATCACTTGATCTCCTACCAAATCTATTAAGAGTTCTAATGCTCCTTTGATGATGAATCTTTGGGAAATGAAATTGGTTTTCAAACTATTTTGTGAAAAGAAAAATAGTTGTTTTCCTCCTAAAGTTTCTAAATCGAAGATCTTCTCTTCTTTACCCAATATTAATGTTTAATTTTCTTATTTGGAATGTTAGGTTGGTATTGCTATTTGGAATAGATTAGAACATTTGTATGGTTTATAATGTCGCTTATTCTTGAATCTTTTTTCTTCTAAAATTATGCATGCACCTAGAAGGAAATAAGATTTATTTATTTGGGAATAATCCACTTTCTATTAATGTCATTAATAATTTTCATCAAGTTGTAAATGTGGATATTTCTTTTGGTGATTATCATGCTTTTGGCTCTTTTGTTTATGCTTCTTGTAATAAGATTGAGAGAAGGATTCTTTGGGATCAATTATCTACTTTTTCTTCTACTATTAATGATTCTTGGATTGTTGGTGGGGATTTCAAGATGGTCCTTTCTATGAATGAAGGGAAAGTGGTTATTTCTCCAAATTTACATTCTATGGAAGATTTTTTGAATAAGATCCTAGATTGTAATCATGATGTTGATTTTATTAGCTCTTAGTTTACTTGGAATAATCATAAACTTTGGCAATGTATATCATACCTTATTTAAAAAATCATTTCTTGACTACAATCAACACCTTAGTAGAACTCTTCTGATCATGCTTCTTTTTATTTCCATTAAGGATGCTATTCATACAATAATGTCATTAAAAATTTTTGATTTCAAAATATGTTTACAAGATAGTAGTTTTCTTGATGCTATTACTTAATTGGTATGCTTCTTGCTCGATTTATTTGGTATGAAGAGATTCTTAAATTTTAAATTGAAAAAGCTTAAGCATCATATTAATTGGTGGAATTATTCTGTTTCAAAATCTTTTGATAGTATCAACATGGAGCAACAAATGAAAGATTTGATGAACATGTTATTAATGATTCTTCTTTTGCTCTAACTTCAAGCAAAGATATCATTAAGTTTCAAGATATGGAGGGAACTATTGAGACAAAATGCTTCTAAACATCTTTCTAAAAAAGAAACACCAAATATTTTCATGCTTTGGTTATGAAAAGGAGAGTTCTTGGGAAAATTCATAAAATTGAGAATTCTGATGGTTCTTGGATCACCAAAAAAGAGGATTAATAGGACTATCTTTGGCAACATCTTGTTTGCACAGTTTAAATGTGAAACTAGATGTGGCAATTAACTTTTAAGCTTGATATTATTAAAGCTTATGACAACATTTCTTGGGATTTTTTAACAACATTCTTTCTTTATTCAGTTTCTCTACTAAATTTATCTCTTTGGTTAACAATATCATTTCTAATGTTTGGTTCTCTTTAGTTATTAATGGTGAAAACTTTGACTTCTTTAAGTCTTGCGAAGGTATTAGACAAAGTGATCCTCTTTCTCCATAACTTTTTATTATCGCTATTGAATATTTATCTCATTGGCTTTTAATTTTTTGTTTGAGAAGAATTCTAGTATGTGAATCTTGGTGGTTTGGCTATATCCCACTTAAGTTTTGTTGATTACTTCATTATATTTTATAATGGCTCATTACAATATGTTAAAAAAGTGAAGGTCTTTTTGAATAAGTTTAAAAAGGAAAGTGGCCTCTTGGTTAGTACCCAGAAAAGCTATCTTATCCCCTTTATTTTTATTTATGCTCATAGAATCAATATAATTAAGAATATTACTATATTTTCTCATCAATGTCTTCCTATCAAGTATATAGGTTCTCCTTTATACTATGGTCCTAAGAGGTCTCACCTTTTTGATGTGGTTATCCTAAATATTCAGAAAAAGATTTCTACCCTTGAATTTCATTTTTTATCTTTTGGTGGTAGATTAATTGTTACTAAAAGTATTCTTTACTCTCTCCTTTTATACTTAATATTGTTCCAACTTCTCTTATTATTACAGATTAAAATTTTAATTTTTTATTAGACTTTTATTAGGCTTTTGTTGGTCTAACATGTGTGAACTTTATTTGAAGGTTTGATTCCACTAATGTTTTTCTTATAAACTTTGGAATTTCTGAAGAAAGTAATGAAAATACCGCAAAGGTAAACATCCGTAACTGGTGCTATAAGCATGGTGACTTTATTGGAAACACCTATTAAATGGCAAGCATAATTCCGCATAAGATAATTGGATGGGGAGACATCTATTGATTCTATGCTTAATACTCACTCTACTTTTTTGAAAGTTAATCATTTTATAAATTTAATGAATCATTCTCTTTGTATGATTCCATTCATTTGTAATAATATCATCAAGTCAGATTCAGATGGTTTATTATTTTAATGATGAATGTAAAGATACTCACCATATTAGAGATAACACCCTCTTCTTGTTTGGAGATATTATTATTCTTCTATTGAGGAGAAAGGTTTTATTTCTAAATGCTTATTATATTGAGAATGGAATCATGTAATGGTTGTTGCCTCTATTTAATAGGACTTAATTTTTTTTAATGGTAATTTTAAATGTAGCTCCTTAGCTCGACTTTCTTAATATCAAAGGGCATTATCATGTTACTTTGATTTGGTTTATTTGGTTTGATAGAAATGATGCTAAACATCATAATGTGCCTATGAATCATAAGAGGATTATTGCAACTAAAGAAAAATTTTATCTTTCAGTGGTACTCATTTTAGAGGTTACAAGTTTGTTGCTTCTAAATTGGGTATTAAGTTTCCTTATTGTGACTTCCTTCTTATAAAATCATTTATTGGATTAAGCCTATTAATTATTGTTGTATTAAAATTAATATGGATGGCTCACTTAACAAGTCCGCTATGGTGGTATTTTTTGTAATAATCTTGGGAGTATTGTCTTGGCTTTTCTGACTCCTCTCTCTACTACTTCTATTATTATGGCTAAATTGAGGATTATTTATCATGCTCTTAAGCTTAGTTTGGAGAGGAATTTTCTTTCCATTTGGTTAGAATCTGATGCTAAGATGGTTGTTACTATGATCAACTCTAATCACAAGGGTAATGCTAAACTTTTTTATTTACTTAGGAATATTAATGCTATTATTTCTAAACTATCTTTCAAGATGACTCATATTTTAAGAGAAGGTAATGCTTGTGCTGACTTTTAGCTGGCTTGGGGAGTAATCTTTCTGATTTTACTTTATTTTCCAATGATAATATTTCAAAGAAATTAAGAGGCCTTTCTATCTTAAATAAAGCTAGTTTTCCTTATGTCAAATTTACTTAATTTCTTTTTTCCTTCTATGATGGTGGTTGCTATCCCTTGTTCATGGATGACTTCGCTGCTTGGTCGGGTGCATTTTTTGAGGTTTATTGGCAATGATGGCTAAGATGTTCCTTTTATCCGCTTTTGGTTTTTTTTTGATCAGAACCCTTCTTTTGAGTTTGATGCTCAAAATTTGGTTGCCCTTTTTCTATACGAGCTTGAGCCTTTCTTTCGCTTTCTCCTCCTTCCTCTTCTTTATTTCTTGATCTTTCTCTTGATTTCCTTTCTGTATTTTCTTTTCTTTGCATGTCGACTTCTACTTGTGGCTTCTACGCCTCCCTCTCCTGTTCTCTTTGTGGTCTTTGGTCTTTTTTTGCTTTTGTTTTGTTGCTCATTTTCTTAGGTTTCTTTTCTTTTTCTTGCTTCTATTTGTAATAGTTTGGGGATTTTTCTCTCTAGGTTGATTGTAGCTCCTGAAGCATTAGTTTTGAGATTTTCCCCTCTTAAGGATTTTTGTAATCCTTGTTTGTGGCAATAAAATCTCTCCCCTTTGTGGGTTTTATCCAAAAAAAATACCCTAAACTCTAAACCCTTAACCCTACAACCCTAAACCCCAAACCCTAAACTCTAAACCCTAAACTAACCTTAAACCCTAAACCTTAAATAAATATGTCATTAGGAGTAGGTCTGGAATGACCTAATCAACATAGTTATGGTAGATAAAGAAAATGTCTTCAAGAGACTTTCCTTGATTATTAGAGATTTGAATATGCTAAACCCTAACCCTAAATCATATTATAATACCATATGTTATAGTATAATGTATCATCATATATTTGAGCATGTAGTTATGTTTTTTTGATGTTATAAGATGTTTTGAAATGTTTTAGTATATTATGGTATTGTGCCCTATAGTTTATATTAATATAAATCCTAAAAATATTGATTTAATAAATCAGATGATGAAATTTGTTAAATTTGAAGTGGGAATTAGGTTGTAGTGCTATGCCACTTGTAGTCTAAAAGTAAGATTTTATGTTCAAAATAAATATTATATGTTGTAGCATAGTATATCATATATCATAATATATTATTCTATGCATTTTAATTCTTTTAGTATTTTAAAATCATCCAAATGAGCCTACACTAGCATTATTTATTTATAAAATGTTGATTTAGACTTTAAAATGGTGGAATTTGGCCAAATTCATAATAGGTAGAGCATGGCATCATAATATATTGTTTCAATTTAAAATTTGTAAGTGATATGACTAAAATATATAGATTTTATTATTTTGACTAATTTTATTTTTTATTTGAAGCAATCCCTTGTGATGTGATATGCAATATAATATAATATAGTATGTTATAGTGTATTATAATATAGGATGCCATAACATAGTGTAGCATGCATTATATCATACTATTGTGCATTACTACTTGTTATTTAGCATATTTTAGTTTGTTATAGTATGATGTGGTAGAGTTTGTACTAGTATAATTCATAAAAATATTGATTTATAGGTCGAGATGATGGGATTTGGCCAAATTTAAGGTAAGCTTTAGGAACATGGGGTGGTATGGTGTGTCATTTAATCAAAAGAAAGGAATTTTGCATCCAAAATAAATGTTCATTTTTCAACCAAATTTTATAAATTTTTTTACTTAAAGTGATTCATTTAAAGGTGTAATGTAAGATAATATATTATATGAAAGCATATTAAAATATAATGTACATAACAATATAACTTCACATATATATGAATGTGGTGGTGTGTTACTAAATGTTATTTTACATTTTAGTATGTTTTACTTTTGTTATAATACATTGGGTAAAAAACTCACAAAATGTTAATTTGAAGGTTGAGATGGAAGAATTTGGCCAAATTCATCACACACACCAAGAAGCAACACCAAAAATATGCTATTGTTTCTAATAGAAAAATAACAATTTTACATCCAAAATGAACATTATTCATATTTTGAGAAAATTTTATTATTTGTTCCTTTTAGGTGATTCTAATGTGGTGTAATGTTAGACAATATATTATATTATATCAAATTATAATATAACATCATATATTGTAATATAATATAGTGTGTTAATTCCACTATAATATGTTTAGCATGATATTGTATAGTTAGTTTGAGCTTGCACCATCAAAAAATCACAAAAATGTTGATAACAATGTTAAGATGATGTAATTTGAACAAATACATTGTTAGGCTTTTGGTTGAAGTATTAAAGGTGTGTATAAAAGAAGAAATAAGATTTGATGAGAATTCCATGTCAAGGACATGGAGGGATTGTGAGGGCATAGAAGAAGAAAATCTGTTGGGGATAAGGTTTGAATTTGATTTGATTATATATTTGTGGAAAGAAGATCTGCTGGGGATAAGAATCTATAATCAATAATGGATTAAGATCAAATTGGCTTTAATTTATTATATTTTAATTGATGTGGAGGCACATTTGCTAGAGATATGGGCTCGAGTCCACTGGCGATCAGGTATATGAACCTTCCACTAGAGAAGCAGGTTCGTGCTATCCTCTTGGGATTGGGATTTAAGTTTGATTTCATAGATTTGTTTGGGGATGTATCCACTGGGAATAAGTGTTTAGTTAGATTTTTATGATTTAGACTCCGGGGGGAGTTAGTTTAATTTGGCTCCACCGGGAGGTTGGTTTTGAATTTGATTTGTTTTATATTTATATTTGGGGCTCCAATGGGTGTGATTTAACTCCACTGGGAAAATTAGATGGGTTTAATTTAACTGAGTTAATGTATGGAGCCTCATGTGTGCGATGGACCCAGAGAAGGGGCTATATCGCCTACCTGTTTACAAATCCAAATGGATATCTGATGGGGTAAAGCTAGCCAACCTAAGGGGTTGCCTTGCAATGATTGTGCTAGGAAGAAGGCATAGAACTTAAATCTTCCAAAGTGAACAACTATTGAGGTGACCTATTGGATGCACAATAAATCAACTTGACCGTATACTACCGAGTGAATGCTGGGGATTATGTCAACTAAAAAAGTAGTCAAGATTAATTTTATCTTAATTTCATATATTTGTTTGGTTTAGTTTGATTTTGAATTAAGGGCATAACCATTAGAGATGTGAGGTCGGTCAAATTTGATAGATTTAATTTATGGACCATGTCAATGGACCCACTAGGCTATATCGACTTGTCCTATCTCATTTACAAATCCAAAGGGATAGTCTACTATGGTGGAGCTAGCCAACCTAAGGGGTTGCCTTTGGTGCAATGATGTGCTAGGAAGAAGGTTGGTGAATAAATTCCTATAGGAGTCACCTTCAAATGTGGGGGGAAAAAGAAAAGAAGAGACCTATAAAATTCGTAAGATGCCATGTAGATCTAGATGTACTTATTCGATGATCAGTACATCATTAAGGAAATAGTGTACTATCTCAAAAGATAGAAACACTACCCTTTAATGGATCTAATCACTCAATAAGGACTCCTAAGATCATATGTATAGATTAGATTCTACTTTACATGAAAAGTAAAGGGTTTATTTTAAATTGAGTTTGTTAAGTTCTACAGGGCAAGCCCCATAATTAATTACATCTTAAAGGATGGGATCCCTTAGAAAACTCGATTAAGGTAAATGATCATTGTCTTTGAAGATTTCAATAGGAAAGGACTATCAATCGATTGGTTTATCTTTGAAGATCAAAATGGGATTGATCAAAAGAGGGATTTATTATCACAAAAGATAAGTAGGAGATGCCCATGATGCTAGGAAACTAGTGAGCATCTCAGACTATCCTATAGTTGGGCTTTACATTTTTGAAATTGATTTAGTTTATTTAAGTTGAATTTTCATTAGAATTTAAAGACTTAAGATTCCTTAACATAAGATTAAGGAAATGCCTGAGGTGAGGAATTATTCTTATGGCCCTCAAAAGGTAGAACCTCAGAACCTAAATCTAAGGAGCTTAGGTGAGGGCCGAAAGCACAACCTAAATTTAAGGCAAAAATGGGTAATTTGGTTTGCCTCCATAAGAGAGGACAAACCACCCAACTTGGACTTACAACCTGTGCCACCAACTAACTCCTACATGATTTTAAATACATGTAGGCAAGTCTTTATGCTTATGCAAGATAGCTAGGCTATTATTATTTAGAAAAAGATTAAGTCCTTAAACTCACTCCCTAAAGAGACTAGATTATGTAAAGGGACATGCTTCAAATGACCTAAATCTAATGTAATTAAAATTTTATTTATTTTTATTTGGGACAAATATTTTGACTCAGGATAATAGGATTTTTATGACTAATGCATGATAAAGAAGATTATCGGCAAAAATTAGCAAGAATGGAGGAGTTGAGTTTCCCCTACGGCTCTCAAAGATCAAGCCTCAAAAGGTGGAAGCCCTCTAATCAAGAGTGAAATAACATGCATTTGTGCATGATATTATATAGAAATGCTCATCAAACTAAGGGGTTGCTAATTCTTTTATCTTGATTTTAAACCTAAGCTTTAGGTGATGTTATGAGTTGTTTAATTTTAATTTGAATTGTTAAGTAAAAGATTTATTTTTCCCAAAGAGCCTAATCCATCCACAGCCATACATAAAGCAAGAAACTAGGAAAATCATGCCACTTAATGCAAAAGCTAAACAAATCATCAATCAATTTATAAAGCTAATCATAAAAAGAATAAATGGCCATTATGGTCGGCACCACCGCACAAGCCCGAAAATATCAAATGTGGGTAGCCGAGCTCTACCCTTATAAAACTTAGATTACAAATGAATTAAATTACAATTAAGCAAAGGAATTCATTATTATGGGGGTCTTCAAGCTTTATTCTTCTTTCTTCTTTTCTTTTCTTCTTGGTTCCTTCTTGATGGTTGGATGATAGATGCTCCAAGGCTTCATATGGTGCATAAGATAGATCTTATGACCAATGCTCATCCTAATCCCCATAACAAATCATTCCAAAATCCTAATTATACAAATTTTACATGAAAAGGGAAAGTAAAATCTAACTAACACCGCAAAATAAAGATTAGCTAAAACACACCACACAAATCCCAAGCATGTATATTGACTTATCACCCCACACATGGGTGACTAAGTCCACCGCCTATGGATTATGCTTAGGGGTATAAAGCATTGCAAGCAAAGCATTTATATTTTATTATGATGCCTCTAAGCACAATCAGAAAAGAATAGTTAGACTAAGAACGTCCTACCATTTATTCAGCATATAACATCCAAAATAACATATATCACAAAATGAAACATAACATCAAACCATGCATGACTTAACCTAAGGCTAGAAGTGGTGACTTAGGCTAATGTGTGTGCTTTGAAGGTTGGTATGCTTAGCTATGGCTTTAGGTTCAAATTTTCTAAGTGTGAAGGACATGTTCAACTTAGAGGAAGGTTTCATTTAAGTTGTTTAAGTGTTTGGGTTGATTTTATTTCATGTTTTAATTTGGTTTAAGTGAAACCTACAATTAATTACTAGGTTATGAAGAGAGGGAAAGAGAAGAGAACTTCTCTTTCCTTCCCTAACCTTAAGTAATTTTCTAAAGTGGGTTCATATTTTAGTTTCATTTAGGTGAATGTTTTGATTACATCTTTTAATCAATCCTAAGTTTAGATAAACCCTAAACAAACCTATTCAAAGAGAAAGGCATTTTAAGATTAAATAAAATGAATCAAAATTCACATAACACACATTACTTCATCTCTTTCAACATATATCATATATATATTATATATATATATATATATATATATATATATATATATATATATATAACATGCATATGGATGGACCCTAAGCATATTTATACATGCAAATGAGAGTAGTTAACACACTTTATGATGCATGCTAAGTAATCCATTTATGAAAATTTAGAAGTTGAATATGCATGATTTTTCTTAAGTAGAAAAGGTTTTCCTTATCCAAAATTTCACATACATACATGAAAGTAAGAAAGGCATAAGTGAGTACAGCCATTGTTAACCAGAGGTGTAAGGTACAAGACCTACTTAGGGCTACTTAAAGCCTCACAACCTTGGGGTTGTCTAGACTAATATACCACTTTCCTTAAATACAAACATGCATACAAAAGAAATGAAATAGAAAAGGAAGTTGCAAAAGTTGTTTAATAGATTTATTTTGTTTATGAAATTTATGTATGTAAGTGTAGGTAACCCTTCTTAGATAGCATAGGGATGAATATGATATGAAATTAGGTGAGCATTAGGTCCTTTTCAAATGAACCTTATATCTCACCAAATTCTATTCAAAACTATACCAACATGAAAGGAAACCTATACTAAGCATACTTTATATAATATTTCACATGCAAGCTTATAGTTAAAGTATAGGTAGCATAATTTTAGATTTCATATTTCATTTATAAGTTTTGAAAATAATTTGGATTTAGTAGTGATAATAGCCACTCATATTTTATTTTAGCCAACACATGCACATTTGACATAAAGTGAATAATTTCATTTTAAAATTTGAAACTTGAAATTATGAATGCATGAAATCACATGGCATACAACTTAACATGTTGGGGAAAGATTCAAAGTAATGAAAGCATGTAAACAAACTCAGTTCATTTAAATCCTAAAGGCATACTTATAGAATAAGAAAATTTAGAATAAATTGAAGTGAATTTCAAAGTAATTTTGTTTAGTTTGAAGTTTGATTTAATTTAGAAAATGTGAGATGAGTTTACTGTTCCTCACACATTCCCACATTTGTTTTATATTTTGGTTTAATTTTTAAATAATTAGATCCATTTTTATGTATTGATTAGGTTAAGGTATGAATTAAGTAACTTAATTAACCCTTACCTAGACCACCTTAGAAGAATTAACTAAATAATTATGAGCCAATGAGATGACATAAAACCCACAAAAGAATTTAAGTTTACAATGCACCTAATAAGGAAAAGGCCTAATGCAATTTGGCTCACAATTAAAAGTTAATTAAGCTAAGGGGTTAACTTAAGTAATTTCAAAACACCCTTTCATACTTATGGATTTTGATTTTTAATTGAACTTAGGCTATTAAAACCAAGCATCTACCCAAGGTAGATTAATTAAGTTTTGAAGTTTTTAGAATTTTAGAAAATTGATTAAGGGGATAATTAATGAATTAACCCTTAATTAAGAGGAGATTAAGAGAGAAGAGGAGGTTTAGGGAATAGCTTAGGGGAAATGCCCCAAAATTATTCCTTACTTGATCTAACCTTAATAAACCCTAATTAGAGGGTAAAACCACTTATTATACCCTAATTATGCTTAAGTACATAAAAAGAGTAATTAAGGAAACCATATGAAATTACTCTAATCAAGCCTTCAATAAATACCAACAAAAATAGGGAGATAGAGGTCCCCTAAAACTTACCCAAGAAATTTTATTAATCAGGCCTAATCAAAGAGTAATTAGTAAAATATAGTTTATAATAAAACCCAAATTTAGAGAAAATCATAATTTAAAACTCATCAAAATTAATTTTATAATGTTCTAAGTTTAATTATCTATCCAAAGGATTTTATTTCATATTTTTTTCTTAATTTTCTATGAAGAGTTATTCATTTTTGAAGATCCATGGATTAATCAAAAATTAATTAAGCATTTTTAATTAACCCTAAGTAATCCCTAGCACGATGTCGCGTATGGCTCGCGCACTTTACACGCCACATGAGGGGTAACTTAAATGTCACATCCCAAATGGCGGTGGTAGCGAACGCGCTTATATTCTATGTCGTTCGATCAAAGATCAAGCGGCTAAGGATTCACTCGTGATTTATAAAGGATAAATAGTTAACTAAACGTGCTAAATAATCTCATATGTCCATCTAAAATGCGTAGATGGATGGTTGAGATGAGCCAAGTTCTTCCCCTTGATCAACAGAGACCATCCATGATCAAGGGAAAGATCCAAGCTTGATCTAGCATTGAATCAAACCAAAATTAACCCACACCATCTAGAGAGAGCAAATCCAATCAAAATTGATGAGGTAAAATTTCTTTCACAAAGCTCCACACACATTGAGTTTAGTGATCAAAATTCCATACCTCACCGAGGTGATCATCTCGAGATCGATGAGGTAGCTTCAGTGGAGATGATGAACTGAAATTCTTAGGCCTTGGGATTGAGTGGCTTGCTCTATGGACCAACACCACTTGAAGATCATTGCCTTTAATCCAATTGCTCCTCTCCTATGGGAACTCCAATGGAAGCTTGAGTGAGCTTGGATTGGTCCTTAGAAGAAGTGTGTAGGAGGAATTGGGAGGCAATCAAGTGTAAAAGAAGTTGGCAATTCACTCTACCTCCCCTATTTTTCACTATTTAAAAGCAGAGAAGAAGAAACTGGGAAGAGCTCTAGGAGGCTTAGGATCAATCCCTAATGGATCCTCTGGCTTCCTATTCTTCAATCGACCTTGAGTGTGTGAAAAGAGAAGTGAAGGAGTATATTTCCCCCTTGAAGGATCGGATGGTCAGCAATGGCCTTGCTATTTTGATCCAATTGATGAGATTAGGAGGCTTATTTGATCTATTTTAGTGTGCACATGTTCGGTTTGATCCAAGGAATGGATTGCCAACTTCCCATGTGCTGAATTTGATCTTAAGAGGGAGTTTGAAATTTTTTTAAGCTAGGGGTGGTTTGGTCTAGGGACCAAATGGCACCCAAACCCATTGGGTGCACCACTCATCATTAAGTCCCTTGAGCTTTTAGAAAGCCTCAAGTGATTGTGAAGAGGGTATGACCAAATTACCTATGCCAAAATTTGTTCTATGGCCTAGGGTAGGATGGTCATTTTGCTATTTTCCACTTTGGACATGTTATGTGGAGAAACTAGGTTTTCATTGGATTTGGAATCCATTTGATAGGGTTTGGCTCATGTTGACCCATTTAGGTCAAAATGGGTCAACTTGGGTGGGTGTCAAGTTGACCAATAGGTCAAATTGGGTCAAACCAAGGGTTGGGTCAAGTTCATATGACCATTTGAAATGTTTTGGTGGCTTTGGTTTGATTCAATTTGGTATATATTTGGTTTTGGCTCATATGACTTCACTTAGGTCAAATGGGTCAAGTTGACCTATTTGACCCATTTGACCTATTTGAGGGGTCAAGCAAGTAGTGGGTTAGTCATATGGAGTGGGTTAGTATCTTTGTTTCCAATCAATTTGGGTTAAGTTCAATTGGCTCAACATGACCCCTTTAGTCATGTTGGTCTAAGGTCAATTGGGCAGTTGGGTCTAGTTGGCCAAAGGCTTTGGTCAAGTTCCACAATTGATTTGGGATGGACTTGACCCATTGGTTCCAATCAATTTGGCTTAGATCAAGTTTTTGACACATTTTGACCCTTTAGGTCAAAATGGGTCAACTTGGGTCAAGTGGGCCAATTGGCTAGTTAGGCTCAGATGTTTTCACAAGTTCAAACATAGGTTATGAGTGAACTTAGATCAATGGTTTCAATCAATTTGGCCTATGGTGGAATTATGTAAGGTTTCATTTTAGGTTAAGTGTTGACTTGGTCAACCCTTTTTGACTTGGTTTGACCTAATTTGATTTATTGATCATCCCATGATGATTGTTGATCATGATGAGAGGGATATATGAGTGGTTCAATCCAATTTGGTTAGGATCAAAAGTTGGCTCATAAGGGTACTTTGGGTCAAGTCAAGTGGGGTCAAATTGGTCAAAGCTTGATTTGAAGTTGATTGATCTTGTATATGGACTTATGATTGAAATATAAATCCATTTACAAGTGTTTTGAAGTCAAATGGATTTAGATCCATTTGAAAATTTCATATTCAAAGGAAGGATATGAAAGGGTCTTGGGTTTGATTTTGAATTAGGTTTTGATTGAGTGATTGAAATTTGGTTTTTCATATGAGCTCATGATTGTAGGATTGATTGAACCATGAGACAAAATCAAGAGTTTGGCTTGATTTGAAAGTGATTTGACTAAGTTCAAGATTTTGGCTTGAAAGGCTTAAATTTGATTTTGAGTGGATTTGAGTTTGATTTTGGAATTGATTTTGATTGTTTGAATTTATATTTCATTTATACATGTGAATATAAATTGATCATGAGAAAATTTCAAGGATTTGAAGTGGTTTAATCATGATTTAGGTTAAATCCATTAAAGGGAATTTAAAGGATTTTAGGGAATTTTAAATTGAAATTTAATTTTTGAATTGGATTTGATTGATTTATATTTATATTTCATTTATATATGAGAATATAAATGAGGATAGAAAAGTTTTGAGAAAATCCCATGAATTTGAAATGGTTTGATCATGATTTAGGTTAAATCTATTAAAGGGAATTTAAAGGATTTAAGGAAATTTCAAGGATTTTAAATTTGGAATTTAATTTGTGGGTTTGATTTGATTGATTTATATTTATATTTCATTTATATATGAGAATATAAATGAGAATATAAATAATTTTGAGAAAATATCATGAATTTGAATAGGTTTGATCAAGGTTTAAGATTGATTTTGGCTAAGTCTTTAATGGAAAATTAAAGGGACTTAAGAAAATTTTCATGAATTGATTTGGAGTTTTGAGTTTAGTTTGATTGATTTGAATTTATATTTCATTTATATATGTGAATATAAATGAGAATATAAATGGATTATGAGAAAATCTCAAAGGTTTGAATAGGTTTGAATCATGATTTTGGTTAAGTCCTTAAGGGAAGAATTAAGGACTTAGGCAAAATTTGGACTTAGGAATTTTTTGATGGATTTTGATCATGGGTTTTCAATCATGGATTTCAATCATATGGAGTTGATTTGGATTTCAAGAAAATCAAATAGAATTGATTTGGAGTTTAACTTGAAGGAAGGAAAGTGAGAATGGTTTAAGCTAAGGGTAGAAGTTTTCCTAACACCCCCAAGGCATGACCTATTCCTATGGCTAACTCTTTTAAGTCTTAGGCTAGGTTGAGTGTCCACCTAATCACTAGATGTGTCATAAGACTAAGGAACTCTTAAAGTCTAAGAGAAGTCCTATGTCTAAGATAGAAAATGAGGTCAACAAAGGGCATCCAATAGGTGTGGTGTGAGTGACAAGGAACACCGCACGTATTGGTGTTGACCGAAATGATCAACAACACCGAGAGATCACAAGCACTAATAGAAATAATATATCCATAACCCAAGGAATAGAAAGAATCCAGAGCTTAGTGCAATGTGGCTCTACTTATGTCTAAGACATAAGAGAGAGGGAACCCACTATAGAGTGTGAACCTTCCACTAAGTTCAAGTCATCCACAAGGGGATGAGAGGTTTGATTTGATTCTAATTTTGTTAGGTTTGAATTTTTTAGAATGAACCCTATTGGTTTGCAATGGGTTGTATTGAATAGAGCCATGGAGGCTAAGACCACATCAATCCAAAGGGATAGTCTACTAAGCACATAGTAGGACTAACCAACCAAAGGGATGCCTTTTGGTGTATAGTATTGTACTAGGAAGAAAGCATAGTAGACTTACATCCTCCAAGTAAGGATCTAGTTAGGGTAATCTATTGGCAAGGCAATGATTGAACAACCTAGGGTGACTATTGAGTGAATGCCACTGGGAACTTAGATCAACTCAAAGATAGTCAAGATTGATTTCATTTTTTCAAATTTGTTTATGGATTCTATTTGTGATGGGTCACAGAAGGAGCTTATCGAATCTTAGACCTATCTTAGATTTACTGAATCAAAAGAGAGTAGCTTCTCGATCGATGGGAGTATTATCTGACCAAAGGAGTGCCTTCTGGTAAGCAATGATCAATTTAAGTGAAGAAAGCTCAGGGACTCACATCTTCCACTAGAAAAGACCACTAGGGTGATCGGTTGCTTTGGGCAACAAATCAAACCCGACCTAGGGCTGCCCATCTATTTGTGACAATCATGCTAGAAAAAATGCATCATAGTCTTACATCTTCCAAAGCGGAATGACTGCAGTGGCAACCTGCTTATGGAAAAATAGATTGAACCCAACCTAAGGGTGACTATGGAGTGAGTATCGACCCGAGGATTTATCTCAACTCATGTAGTCAAGCTAATTCTTATAGGGAGTTTGTTGACACTAGCCTAAAGATAGGATGCCTGCTTGGGAAAAGGGGACCCCTTGGGGCTTAAATTCCTAATCCACAAGTGAATTAATTTTTGTTTATTTATTTTAGTTTGTTTGTTTATCATGGACCCTATTAGTTTGTGAGGGATCAAATTGAGAAAGAGCTTATATTAGCCTAGACCTATCTCAAATTTACTAAACCAAGGGAGAATTTGCATCCGCTAAACAAATTTTCCAACCACAGGGGTGACTACTAAGAAAGGGGAACTGTCCAACCCAAAAGTAACTCGTGTAATGTCTAAATGAGGTCGCAAAGGACTTTATCCAAATAGAGTGCCCATAAGGGATGGGGGCTATAAGGGCTTAATCTAACACTCTGGAGAAGATGACATGGCTAGTCATATATCCAATAGGTATTCAATGTCCAACTCAAGGAGAAATCTGGGGGACTCATATCTGCCAAGAGCGGTGTACTCATCGGGTGAGTCGCTGTCAGCATAGCGAACATCAACCAACCTAAGGTGCCCATCGATTTGCAACAATCGATAGAAGAAAGCTGGACTCACATCTTTCTATAGTGGAATTGACTACTGGGATAGTCTATCTTCATCTCACTATCCAACCTAGGGCTACTGAAAGTGAATGCCACTAGGGGACTATATATCAAATGTATCAAGAGGAAAGGAGCCTCTGGGGTACTTATCCTAAGCCTCCAAAATATACTCAACCTCGTTAGAGCATCATGGCTAGTTCAAGAAGAAAGCACAGGGACTCACATCTTCTTAAAAGTCAATCATGAGGTATTTACTTGGCAAAGCTACCATATTAACAATGCTCATGATCAATGATTAGGAAGAAAGCATTGGGACTGACATCTTCCAACAAATGACCACGGGTGACATGACATACAAAGTAGCATGTAAACCAACCTAGAGCAATAATGAGTGTCAGGGGCTCCCATATCGTAATAGCTCAATAAAAGGATTTATGTTATTGTGCATGTGCTAAAAGGAATAGACACCTCTGGGGACTCTTACACCTACTTAAAACATGCTTGGAAATTATGAAATTATGTCATGATGGCAACAAGAATTCCCACTAAGAAAGGATACTTGGTTCTCTCACACCTACTTATGCTAATCAAAAATAGGATGCCTTTGTTCTCTAAACCTATTATAATAGATATTGAGATTGTGTTTAAAGAAAGAAGAGAAGATTTGATGAATGGAATCAGATTTTATTCTTTTATTAATAATTATTTTCAAACATGATTTATTTCATGGGTAATATTTCTTTAGAGCCCATTAAGGAAGCATCGAGTGTTCCCCTTTATAATCATGATAAGATCCTTGGTAGGCCTTCTATGACATGTGGGCCTTCCCAAGTGGGTTCAAACTTGCCTCCCATCTTTGATGGAAATAATCTCCTTAGGACTAACACAAGTTCTCCTACTCAAAAAAGACCTAGACAGCTTGTTGTGAGCTTGAATCATTTTGGCCTTGTACAACTCGAGGTTTTGCATGCCCGTAGGCCTCTCCAAACCTTCAAGCTCTTTAACCACAACTTTGCATTCGCCTCAGTAGTGATTTTGTTACCCAATGCTATCCTTAGTGATGGGAGTTGAACTTCTAAAGGAAGAATGGCTTTGGACCCATACATTAAGGAAAATGTGGTAGACTGAGTTAGAGTTTGGTATATGGAGTGGTAGGACCACAAGGATTCAACCAATTGCTCATTCCACTATCATTTATTGACTTCAAGAGTTTTCTTCAATATTTGGATGAGAGTTTTGTTGAATGCTTCTACTAAACCATTAGCTTTGGCGTAGTAGATGGTGAAGTATCTCCAATCTATACCATGTCTTCGGCAAGCTTGATCTTAGTGCTTTTGAATGCGCATCATTATCGATATAATTCATCGAGGCACCCCAAACCTATATATGATATGGTTCATTAAAAAAGCACATGGTGAGTTGTGACATTTCTGAGTGGGATGGCTTCCCACTTGGAAAAGTAGTCGAGTACTAAGATGAATCGATGACCCTGGAAGAAGGAGGATCGATCGAACCTACAATGTCGGTACCTCAACACTCAAATGGCCATGAAGCCAATGTAGGGTGTTGAATGTTGGGTGGTTGGTGGAGGACCACACCATGTACCTGACAATGATACCACCTCCTAGCTACATCCATGCAATCTATAATCATAGAAGGCCAGTAGTATCCAAGTCTTTTAATCTTTATCTTCGATCGATTGATGCACTCCATAGACCTAAATGTACATTGGCTACTATGCCATGGGCTTCATTTTTGTAAAAACAACATAACCACTTTTGGTCAAAGGAGCATTGGTACATGGTGCCATCAACAAGAGTGTAGGAAAGAGCTCTCTATTTTACCTGATGGGCTTGTGATTTCTCTTGAGGTAGTTTGCCAGTGTTCAAGTAATCTATGAATGGTTGCCTCCAATCTAGCTCCTTGTCCATTTTGGCAATGACAACCTCCTCTTCAAGAGAAAGTCTCTCGATGAGTTCAGCATCAATAAGGGATAGGACCTATCTATTTTGGACCCTTATTGAAATGGACTCATCTTCCAGACATGCCAGATCTTTGGCAAGTTTTTCCAAAGCATCATTACTACATGTTCTCGCTCGGGAACCTTGTAGATGGTGACTTGGAAGGCCAACAGCCTTCATGGTATACTCATAGTAATGATGAAGCTTGGGAGAACCTAGGACCCGAAATCAGTTGATGACCAAGAGAATCCCCAAAGATGTTGATGCTCTGACATTGATAGTGATGGCTAACTCCAAATCACAATCAAAGCCTCATACTCGCTTCATTGTTGGTGGTTGGAAAGATAGTATGAGAATCTCATCACATCGGTTTGGAGTTAGAAGAACTATTCCTACCCCGCCTTTCCTGAATAGATCATGGTGCTTCACCTTTAAGAAAAGAAGTAGCACCATCAAAATATATCTCCCATCGAGCCGCCTCCCCTAAGTTCATGATTTGTTCATCAAG